>RCUC01133554.1:0-106058 GCA_003697995.1 Taxidea taxus jeffersonii | reverse complement strand
ACACACACACACACACACACACACACACAAAGTGACTGGTCTTTTTTATGCCAAGATTTGAATGGGTTCTGCAGAAGAGTGCATTAAAAAAGAAAATCGAGAATTTTAAATCATGTGCTCCGTGGGTCAGTCTCCCTGCCATACATACTTTTCTGTACCCTCACATATTCTATGTCTTTGAGTTCTGCCTCATCTCTCCACCCTCCCCCAGTAAGTCCCAGGGAGGCAGAGGCTAGGTCGTACTCAGGTCTTACTCATTATCCTATCTGTCCCAGGATAAGAGACTGTTTGGCTCATTAAATACAACGAATGGATGGATGGGGGAGTGAATGAGGGCAGTAAGTCCAGGACAGGATAAAGACCAGAGGCTCCGCCCCTGCATGACCTACACTCAGCAGCAGCCCTAGTCAGTGTGGCCATAGTGGGCAACCCCCTCTCCTTATCAGTTTCGGCCTAACTGAATCGGAAATCACAAGCTGACGGGGCCTCCTGTGGCCTCGCTGTCCTCTTTCAACAGCTAACGTCTGGGCCTGCACACTGGGGGTGATAGCCACAGGCTGCCTGGTGGCCATGGACAGCCCCAGAGCTGTGCCCTGCGAGGAGCAGCTGTGCGATAGGCAGCCAGGAACAAGGAGGAGTGAAGAGGAGGGAGAGAGGAAGGACCAAGGACCCCTACCTGTCCCTTGCACCACGCAACCATCACCAGGGTGAGGTGGCACTGCCCTTTTGACTGATCCAGGGATGCCTTGCCTCTCCAGAAGCTCTTCTTAAGGTGGAATCTCTTTTCCAACGTTGCAAAAAGACCCCCTCCAGCCCCTTCTAGTCACCGAGATACTTCATATCATTGTGTATCCATTACTAAGCAGCCAAGAGCTTTGAACAAGTTACATTTGTAACTTTTAAGCCCATTACATTAAATCCTTTTGATACAGCGGTGGGAAAGGGGACCCGCGCTGGGATCCGGGCACTGGAGTCACTCAAGATTGTTTGCTTTGGATACAAGACGCCCGGGGTCACCTGTGCCCTCGCTCCAGCTGCACCTGTGGGAATCGTCTCAGGAAGCTCAAGCAGCAAATGCAGACTTCATCAGCCCTTGTTTTCCAAGGAATCCGCCCACAGGAAATCCCAATAAGCAATGTAGATCTTCCTGAAGATTATAGGGCGAGGTGGCAAAAGTCTGTACACATCTCCTAGCAAGCGACTTAAAAATCCTCCGTGGGAAGGACCAGTATCATTTGATGCCACTCATATGTGGAAGTTAAGAAACAAAACAGGAACAAAGAGGAAGGGAAGGAAAAATAAAACGAAAGCAGAGAGGGAAACAAACCGTAAGAGACTCCTGACTACAGGAAACACACAGGATTGCTGGAGCGAAGACAGGTGGGGGAAGGGGTAACAGGGTGATGGGCACTAAGGAGGGCACGTGGTGTAATGAGCACTGGGTGTTCTACGCAACTGATGAACCACTAAATTCTACCTCTGAAACTATTAATACACTGTATATTACTTAAATTGAACTTAAATAAAAAACTAAAAATAAAAATCCCCCATGGACATCTTATTGTCCAGACTCCCTTGGTCTGTGCCATGTTGTTGGACTGGTGGGCTGGGGTAGGTTGGAGGGTTTTCTGCTTTCTCTTCTCTCCCCCAGTGACCCTGAATCACACACTCCTAGCTCCTCCTGCCCAGACTTTTTCACAGAGTGAAGTCCTCTTAGAAGTGCATTCAGGGTGGGGACCTGGGTGGCTCAGTCGGTTAAGCGTCCGCCTTCAGTTTGGGTCGTGATCCCGGGGTCCTGGGATCGAGTTCAGTGTCAGGCTCCCTACTCAGTGGGGAGTCTGCTTCTCCCTCTGCCGGCTGCTCCCCCAGCTCGTGTTCTCTCAAATAAACAAATAAAAGCTCATTAAAAAAAGAAGTGCATTCAGAGCACTATACCTCCATCCTGACCACTGACTCCAGGTTTATAATCCCAAAACTCATGAACAACACCCAAAACCAAATGGCTGTCTGGTTGGTGAGAAAGGCAGGAGAGGTACACAGGTGGAAACACACCTTCCTTCATGCATACAACCAGCTCACGACCTGGGACAGTTGTGGAGACGGTTCACCTACATGGTGGGGGGTGGGATTCAAACCAGGGGCTTCCTGCAGCTCCCCTGGGAGGACCTACGAGGACAAGTCAGAGAGAAGCCTGGCCCTCCCTCTTGGGCTCCCATTCCCACTCCAAGAAGACTCAGGCAGGACATGGCAGGTACCCACCGGACGTGCACCTCTGCTTCTAGAGAATTCTCTCCAGCCCTCAGAGCACGGCCCAGGGAAGCAGGGGCAGAGGACGACACCATGCTTTAAAGCAG
Organism: Taxidea taxus jeffersonii; assembly: GCA_003697995.1. Taxonomy (NCBI): domain Eukaryota; kingdom Metazoa; phylum Chordata; class Mammalia; order Carnivora; family Mustelidae; genus Taxidea; species Taxidea taxus. The sequence continues at coordinate 103,704 of RCUC01133554.1, read as the reverse complement.
TGGTCCACCACGAGCGGTCCCAGAATCAGCGGCATCAGTTTCTCCTGGGAACCTGTTAGCAGCTAGTAGTCTCAGCTATGGGTGTGGAGAGGTGGGAGAATATGGTGTCCGGGAATTTCCATCCGTATCTCTGGCAGGGCTGTCCTGTGGGGTGAGTGTGCGTGTAGAGTTAGGGCTAGAGTCGGGGGACAGCCCTAGGAAGCAGGCCTGTGCTCTATATCCATCCACTCATGCTTTCAGACAGTCTTATTTTTGAGGAAAGAGAGTTTTGATTGTAACGTCAACGTGTTTCTTTTTTTAATTTTAGTGTTTCAAAACATTACTTAAGGGGCGCCTGGGTGGCTCAGTCGGTTAAGCGTCCTCCTTCAGCTCAGGTCATGATCCCAGGGTCCTGGGATCAAGTCCCGCATCGGGCTCTCTGCTTAACAGGGAGCCTGCTTCTCCCCTCCCCTCTCTGCCTGACTCTCTGCCTGCTTGTGTAATCTCTGTCTGTCAAATAAATAAAATCTTTTAAAAAAATTAGATACATTTTCATTACCAAAAACACTCCTATTACAGAAGTATACAGAGTGAAAAGGAGCCCTCACCCCACCCCACCCCTGTACCCCGTACCCCGCCCTCCTAGTATCGTTTTCCTCTCCGCCCAGTGATAATCGGTGTTGCCTGGCCTGGCCGGGGTGGTTATGCAAAGTGATCTTCCTCGGGCTTTGTTTACTTGGAGAGCGTGGAAGATCAGTACCTAAGGATCAACTTCTTAAATGTCGAAGTCGGTATTTTCTGGCCCAGCACCACACTGACGTGGGTCCAGACGCAAAGAAAATCAGCTCACGCCGCCTCGTGCACACCGGCCTCCAAGGTGGAGAAGAAAACTTCCCTCCCTGGGATTCTCCTGGTCTGTGCACCTGTCATCCTTCCAGACTCCTCTGGGGCCTCTGGGCAGGGGCCTAGTCTCCCAGCACCTTCCGTGTCCTCAGGCGGGCGGGGGCTGGAGAAACCGAGCTGGGGAGCAGGTCTGAGCGCTCCCCCGAATGTGGAGGGGCCTGGAGCCTCTTGTTTTATAAGAGACCTGTCACAGTCGCTGTGTTCTTGCACATGAATTCCCACTAGGAATAGGGACAGGCCAGCAGGGCAAGAAAACTGGAGGTCAGGAGGGCTGGGGGGTGACTAGGATCATTGAGAAAACTCAAAGACCCCAACCCTTTATCATCTGTGCCAACTGTCTGCCCCTAACGCACACACGCAAATGCACTCAGGTGCACAGATACACCCCCAAAAGGGACCTGGCTGGACTCTGCTGTAACTTTCTTCTAGCTGCGCAAGTCTCTCCTCCCCTCTGGGTCTCAGTTTCCTCCCCTGATGACAGTCCTGGTTCTGGCCTTGAGACTTGTGACTAGTTTTGCTCAGAGAAGGCCTCTGTGCAGGGGTGGGGTTGGGGTAGGACTGCTCTGTCCCCTCCTGCCACTCCCACTTCATAGGTCTTTGGAGATCCCTGGGGCCAGCTCCCGGGCCTGGAGCACTTCCACAGAGGGCTGCCTTCCTGACTGCTTCCGCCTCCGCAGTGGAAGGTACGGGCTGTCTGGAGCCCTGCCAACCCACTGGGGCCTCAGCTTCCCCACCCCACCCGCTTTCCCACCCACCCCCATGCCTGGGGGGTGTGCGAAGACCCTAGCTTCCACTCTGAAACCATCAGAGCCGCAGAATTCCATGACAGTGAAGTCAAGCCTCTCGGAGAGCTGTGTGAACTTTATTTCTCCGGGCCTTGGTTTCCCCAGCTCTGCCATGAGTGGCTTGAGGGAGCAGCCTAGCTGAGTGAGTCCCGAGGTGGGATTTGGACTCAGCGATGTGGGTTTGAATCCCGTGTTCTCCTTTCTGCTGTCCCTGTGACCTTGGACAAGTTCCTTAGTGTCTCTGTTTCCTCATCTGTAAAATGGGCCTAATAGTACCCACCCCACGGGGCTGTTGGGAGGCATGAGCGTGATAACAGAGGTATGTAAAGCTCATGGACAGTGCTTGGCATGTGGACAGTATGCGCTGTAAAATGTTTGCTAATATCTCATCTTGTGCTAGCTTGACTTTCAGTAGAGATTTTTCTGATCAGGTGGCAATGACTAGGAGGCTCAGCCTTCCGGGCCCTGCATTTCTGAGATTCCTCCAAAGGGCACCTCACCCTGTGCAGAGAGGCCCACCATGTGCAGGTGATTGGTGTGGCCCCAGCCGCCTTTCCAGTGACCACTCAAGAGTCACAGAGTGTTATGGACTGGGTTTTCGGGTCCACCCCAAATTCCTATGCTGCCCCTCCGGTGTGACGGTAATTAGGAGGTGGGGACTTGGAGAGGTAATTGGGTCTAGATGACATCATGAGAGTAGAGCCCCCAGCCCTGCCTCCTAAGAAGAGGAAGAGATGCTAGGGCTGCTTCTCTCCACCACGTGAAGACACAGTGAGAAGGGGGACCATCTGCAAGGCAGGAAATGGGATCGCACCAGATGCAGAATCTGATAGCACCTTGATCTTGGTCGGATGTCCCAGCCTCTGGACTGTGAGAAATAAACACTCATTGTTTGCCCACTCTATGGCATTTGTGATGGCAGCCTGAGCAGACCAAGACAAGGGACTGTGGTCTGAGCTGGAACGCATGTGTGCCTGCTGCAAGGAACAGAGAGAAAGTGGCACAGGTAGGGACAGTCTGCCACCTGCCTGTCTCTGTCCCCAGAGGGTGGGGGAGGACAGCCTCTGCCAGAATAGCCGGCTTCCTTTACCCTGATTTTACTGAGAGGGCTGAAGAAATAGAGGGATTCAGGGATGGGAAAGTAGGGAGAAGCCCCCACCCACCACCTCCAGGGCAACAGTGCTGGATCCCAGTGCTGGAGAGGGTGGTGGTTGTGAGAGTGGGGGAGGGGAGTCCGAAACCCTAGGCAAGCACCAGGCAGGTGGGGTCCACACACACCTCTGCAAAGGGGCTGGAAACAGCTCTGATGCCTCTGCTTTGAGCAAACTGAAGGGGATGTAGGCATTCCCTGCCCCAGGGATTGTGAGAGAGCTGGTCCCCTGGAGAGGCATGACTTGGATGTCAGGGACCTCAGGGAAAGGTCTGAGGATGATAACAGACCAGTGCATCTGTCAGATAAAGACCAGACAGAGGAAGCTCCAGGCTGTCCAGAGGAGAACAAATCGAGAAATTGGACGTCATTAAAACTAAGACCATTTGCTCTGAAAAAGGCATCACTGTTAAGAGGAATGAAAAGACAAGCCACAGATTAGGAGAAAATATTTGTCAAACACATATCTGATAAAAGACTGGTATCCAGAGTATACAAAGAGCTCTTAGAATTCAATAGCAAGAAAACAAACAACCCAATTTAGAAATGGGCAAAAGATCTGAAGAGATACCTCACCAAAGAAGATATTCACGTGAAAAACACATGAAAAGGTACCCAACCTTGCAGTTACTAGGCATTTGCAAATTAAAACAACCATGAGATATCATCACAACGTACCCATTAGATTAGATCAAAAAAACCAGGACGCCACCAAATGCTGACGAGGATGTTGGAGCCACAGGGACTCTCATTCATTTGATAAGAATGAAAAAGTGCACAGCCACTTTGGAAGAGCTTGGCTTTTTTTTTTTTTTAAACTAAATATACATATGATGGAACAATTGTGCTCCTTGGTATTTACTCAAACAAACTGAAAATATATATTGGCACAAAAACCAACCATGAATGTTTATATCAGCTTTATTCATAATTGCCAAAAACTGCTATCGACCAAGATGTCCTCAGTCTGCGAGTGAAAAAGCAAACGAGGGCACGTGAATAAAATGGAATATTATTCAGCAACAAAAAGAAAGGAGCTGTGAGATCATGAAAAGACAAGGAGGAACATTAAACACATATTGCTCAGTGAATGAGCCAATCTGAAAAGGGTAGTCACTGTATGGTTCCAACTTCATGATATCCTGAAATTCGTGTAAGTATGGGGGCAGCAAAAGGAACCACTGGCTGCCAGTGTAGTTAAGAAAAGAACAGTCTCCATTTCTTGAATATGTATTTGCTTATCCAGGAAATCCATTTCTTTCACAAATTGTATTTCCGAGAAACTTCTCCATCTTATCCAGATAGCCAAATTCTTTGGTGAATTTATAATATCCTTTCATTGTATTTTGTGTACATAGGGTCTGTAGAGATGTCCTTTTTTCCACGCATGATATTGATATTGATAATTTGTTTGTACTTATCCCCTAGTACATTGGTTTTCTAATTCATAGATTTCCGCTCTTATACTCCTTTCCTTCCTCTTCCTTCCTTTAGGATTTATACCTTTCTTCCTCAGTCTTTTTGAGATGAATATACTCCCTTTGATGTCAATCATTTGAAATCTGATAATTCTAGTTGTACTTGAGATAATGTGAAAAGTTTAATAACGTCCTTCCTTATGGTGGAGATGTTAATTCTGTCAATTTCTGCTTTATAGTTTGAAGGTGTGTTATTGCATGCATACAGATTTGTGATTGTGATATGTTTTTGTGGGATTGGCTCTTTGGTCTTTACAAAATGTCCCTCTTTTTTTTATTCTTACCTTAAAATCTTTGATATTAGCATAATGCCACCAGCTATTTCTGTCAGGTTTGCATGGTGTTGCCTTTTCCATCCTTCTGTTTTCAGACTTTCTGTGTTCTTATAGTTAAAGAGTGTCTCTTGTGAGCAGTGTATTAAAAAAAAAATCATTGGACAATTCTAGGCTGAATTTTTTCCAGCACTTTAAAGATGTCATTTCATTGTTTTGTGACTTCCAATGTTTCTGTTGAGAAGGGAGGTCTCAGTTTAATTATTGATCTTTTGAAGGTAAAATAAATTTAAAAAAAATATATATATATATATCCCCCCTCCCTTTGGCTGTCTTTAAGATTTTCTCATTATCTTTTTCTCTCCCAGGAGTCTTACAGTGAGGTGTGTGTGTGTGTGTGTTAAAAAACTGAATTCCAGACTTTATAGGGATTTCACCAGTTTTTCCGTTAATATCTTCTTTTGGTTTTAGGATCCAATCCAGGGTATGATGTTGCATTTAGTTTTCAGGTTTCCTGTCTCCCCGGCTTTTGAGTTTCTCAGCTCTTCCTTGTTTTTTGTGCCACTGACTTCCTGGAGGAGTACTGGTCAGATTATCCTATAGAATGTCCCATAATCTGGATTTTCCTGATACTTTCCTCATGATCAGACTGTGGCTGTGGGATTTGGGGAAGACCATCACAAGTGAAAGTGTGATTTTGTTTTTCTCCTGTGTGAGATTTGCTGAGTTTATTAAATCTATGGGTCGTTGTGCTTCCTTGATTTGGGTCCGTAGAATTTTGACGGAAGAGGCACCCCGCCAGTTCCAGGCCCCAACAGGCCCCTCTTGTACTACCATGGTGGCCCGAGGTGCCTGTGAGACCCACAGGGCCGGCCTGAACCTAACCTGCAGCTTGGAGCCACGCCACTCTGAGCCCCACCTAGATCAAGTGACCCCTGGAGGTCCTGTAGATGCACAAGCAAGAGTAAGGGGATCAGAGTTTTCACCCACCGGGTGTTCGGTGTGCTTTATTGTTGGCAATCGCTAGCTGGTGCAGAGAGCGCGGCTCACAGCTCCTTCTTTCTCCATGCCTAGTTCAAAGCTGACCTGCTTTCCTGCCTTCCCGATGCTGACCTGCTTCTCCCAAGTCACAGGTCTGTTCCAACATCCTTCCCATCTTCACCTGCTCTTCTCTCCCTCCCTGTGAGCCTAGTCTAAGAACAGCCCCTGTCCAGGGGCCAGCAATGAGCTCCCTTCCCTTCCTCTCCGCAATGCCATGAGGCTTCGGTGGAATAGCGTCAGAGAAAATCCCAGCACAAATATATTTCCCACAGAGAGGAAAATTTACAAAAAGATAAACAGAACAATCCCCCAAGAATCTGACTGTTGCTGCTGCTGCTGCTTGCGAAAGGGTTTATGTTAACGAAGCAACCAGCAGTTACTCATGCGGCAAAATAACCGGGAGGGCCCGGGGGGGGGGGGGGTGGGGGGGGGGGGGGGTTGTCAAGAAATAGGAGAAGAATCAAGTTTTATTTGAAAATAATATTAAATTCTATTCTTTTATTCATGGATTTCGGTTTATCCTATAGTAACCTGTTCACACATGGAAGGTCTATGGCTGGCCGCTCTCGGAGCCCGGAGCAAGTACAGACGGTGAGGACGGGGCAGGGGGCGGTGACGCAGGGCGAAGCCGGCTCCCGTCACTGCTCCCTGGTGGCGAGTAGTCTGGGCTGGGGTTCGGGGGCTCCTGTAAGCCCGAACCTTTGGAGTCAGGTGAAGCAGGAGGAGGGGATGGAGGGGCTCTGGGAGGGATGCACTCCTCTCCCACGGCTACTTTCTCCACCTGTCCCGTCCAAATCCCGTCCTCCGCCCTGCCGCCCCCTACCGCCCTAGCCCACATTTGCTTCCGGCTTCCAAACCACTCAGACCCGACAACTTTGTTTTTGGCTCTCACGTCCCGTGACCCATTCCCCCCGGCCAGGCACAGAGCGCCTGGAGGCCAGGCTCTCCCTCAGCCCCCTGGGATCCCGTCCAGGAGCCAGAACCCCTAAGGCCTGACATGGGAGCGGGGGTCATGGGCCCCGACCTGGGAGAGAAGTCAGCGAGGACCGGGGAGGCTCCCATGCAACCGTCCTCTCACCCTCGCCAAGGCCATAGCTCCTTCGGAGGGTGAACCTAACCACTCCTCACCCCCTCCGTCTCGGTCCTGCCTCAAGGTGGAATGAAGGGCATCCCAGGGCCTGTGAGGGTGTCCCAGTGCCGGGCGTAGGGGGCTTGGCCCTTAAGGGTGAGGCCGCTCATCCGTCCTGAGCACCGGCCATGAGCGGGCCACTGGGCCAGGCACTTAGGCAATTTCTTTCAACCCCTGAAGGTCTTAGTGCTGAGGACACGGAGGCTCAGAGAAGCTAATTTCCTTCCTTCTGGTCACTGAGCTAGAAGGTAACCCGACTGCTGTCAAACCCAAGGCTCTCTGAGCCAGAAAGGGGCTCCTGGGGCTGAGCGTAGACAGGTAAAGCATTAGTGCTGTTTTCCCAGAAGACCCAGGGAACTTGTGAGACAGAGAGAGAGATGGGGGGAGGGGTGCTACTGAAGGTCTGGGAAGAAACTGGTAGCCTTGTCTCTACCACCTGAACCCCAGAGGAGAGGGGACTGAACCCCAGATACAAAGCATTCCCAAGACTTTGACAAACTAAGGAGGGGGGTCTGGCCAAGGGTTGGCAGAGGAGGCCTAAACCACACCACAGAGCACCAGAACCACAGATCTTTCTAGAAAGGATCCTAGACCACACCAGTGGCCAGGGCCTCTGGGGTCAGTCATCCATCCCCCTCCTCTCTATCATGAGGAATCTGAGGGGCAGTGTAGCCGGCCATAGCCCAGAGGGCCCAGAAACCATCAACCCCCTGCCTGCTGTCTGCTGCAGGGCCCACAGCAGGGCCTGATCCCACAGAGGGCCATCCAGTTCCCCACAGGAAGCGAGACAGGCCAAGGCATGAGGAGGGCCTCCGCGGAGGCTGCCTTCCCCGGGGCTTTCTGTCCCGGGTGGTGAGGGCCCCACTAGGGCAGAGCTCCGCTGAAGGTCATGATGGGCAGGCAGAGGAGGGAGCAGAGGTCGGGCGTGGCCTGGGATGGCAGGTCAGGGGACCTCTGGGGTTGGGGTTGGAGGCTGCTCTTCTCGGGCTTGTAGCACGGGGAGACCTCACACCTGCAGGACAGGCAGGGGTAAAGGCAGGATTCCCCACCCGCCTCGTCCCTGCAGCTCCTTCCAGGGTCCTAGGCCCCCTCCCTGGGCTCCCCCCTTCTTACCGGACCACACTCTGCAGGATCTTCCTCTCATCCTGGTCCAGGCACACGGCGAAGGGGCAGCAGTTGGAGCCAATGATCTGCACCTTGTCCACTTTGATCTGTGACGTGCTAATCTGGAAGCAAGGCCCCTGTAAGCCCCCGATTGCCGCTCCGGAACCGCCGGCCGTGGGCAGCCCTCTCCCTACGGCCACCCCTGCAGTGGCTTTGCGGGGCTGACAGCTAGCCTGGGTCAGGGTCCGGCAGCCTCCCCGTGGCCCTGCCTCCGGCTTCCGCCCTGTCCCTCCCTGAGTCAGGAGGAAAGGAGTGCCCCCAGGAGAAGGCCCAGGGCCCCACGGTGAGACACATCCACGCACAGGATTCCTGACCACGTGCGCACTCCGCACCCGGCCGCGCCAGAGTCTCCCGAAGGCACTGCAGTGCAGAGGGGGGCGTGCCCACCTGATTGAAGCCCTTCTTGGACTTGGGGTTCTGCCTTTTCACCACCTCCGTCAGGTTCAGCGTCAGGGCCTCCATGCTGGAGTCTGAGGGGCAGGGGCGGCTCAGGCCAGGCTCAGGGCTCCTCCCCGGGGCCACCCGTGCCTCCCCAAGACTCACCTAGCTCCTCCTGCTTCCGGCAGGCTTTGCTGAGATTAACGGAGGTGCACACCTTCTCCATGTTACTCCAGCGGCTTCGGCCACTGATGGCCCCCTGGAAACACAGCCAAGCCAGGCCCTCTCAGCCGGAGGCCCCCAGGACTCCCAACCACAGGAGTCAGTGCTCCCCTGGGGAAGCTCTCACCCGCTCGTTTGGGCACCAAGAGACCCCGACTCCTGATCCCTGACCCCCCCATAGACCTCGATGTCTCCAGCGAGGAGTGTTAGGTGGCTGGCCTGGTCTAGGGATCAGAGGCACAAGAGCTCACAGCACCCATGCCCACCCCTGCCCCCAAATCCTCTCGCTCCCTTCTGACAGCTCCCATGCACCCAGCCAGGCATGCCAGACCCGTGGTCGCTGGGCTCTCCCTCACTGTGCCTGTGGACCCTGCACCCTTGCGCCCCTCATCCTCAGCCCCAAAGCCAGGCCCTAACACTTCATGGGATCTACCGAGTACATGCAGGTGGGGGGAGAGCACATTCATTGTGGGGGGGGTGGCTTTGGAGACCGAAGGAGAGAAAGATGTCCACTCCCTCCCCTTCTGTCCAGGGGAGATAGCTGCGGCCTCCCAGCTGGAAGACTGGGGCCCAAGGATGTAGGGGCACTGGCTCTGGTTGAGGATGGGTCAGGAGCAGTCCCCCGAGGAAGCCGGGCCCCAGCAGCAGCCTCACCTTGCTATAAATAATCTGTAGTGTTAGAGGGACGGCCTCACGGTCCCCATCGATGCCCAGACGCTTGCTGCCAGGACCTGTGGCATACGGACAGACCTTCACTCCCTCTTGTTTCCAGCAGCCCTCCCAGAACCCAAGGCCCCTACCTCCCAGGGCCCATGTCCCCTGGGGCTCAGGATGACCCACCCGAAGCCTTGATGGCACGCATGGCGGCAGAATGACCCAGCTCCAGGGAGTGGATGAAGATCTCTGTCATCTTCTCCCCGGTGATGAAGGTCAGCTGCAGAGGGCAAGGGCGGTCATCAGTGGGGCCCTCCCGGATGCCCCCATGCCCAGGGGCTGCTACAGCGTGAGGAGGTTGGCTGCAGGGGTCAGGGTCGGCGGGGGGAGGGGTGCCCGCAGCAGGGGTGTCCTCACCTCTGTCTGGTAGACCTGCAGCAGCACCGGCCGGGCGGCAAAGCGACAGTAATAGAGCAGCATGTCCGCCAGGATGGGCAGCTGGGCCGAGGAGCCCTCCAGGGGCCGGGATTCCGCTTTCAGAGATTGCTGCAGCGGGGGGAGGAGGGACGTGGCGGGGCCCTGTCAGGGAGAGCAAGGGAGCAAGGGGACTTGAGGGGAAGAGAGACGGACACACGCATACATACAGGGATGGAGGCAGAGCCAGGGAGGCCAGGGTGTGATCAAAGGGACACAGAATGGCCGGTGGACGGCCACAGCCCAGCCTCCGGAGCCCTCTCACCTGACACCAGAGCCCCTGGGGGAGCTGGACAAAGCCCAAAGCCGCGGGATGAGACAGGAGGCTGAAGCTGAAGGTCCCCAGCACCCTTCTGGGACCCGCCCTGTCACTGCCCTCAACTGCCCTCAATTTGGCCTCAGTCGCACTTCCCACCCTGGTCCTCCCTCACCCTGGTCCACCCTGAGGCCTCACGCGGGATCCCCGGAAACCAGGGCCTCTGAGCAGCGCCGTGTGGCTGCAGCGGGTGCCCCCTGGCGCCCCACGGGGGCCGCTTACCTGGCACAGGACTTCGGGGGGCAGGTGCATGAGGCCCAGCACGTTGCGCTCGTACCAGGGGTCGAGCATGCCGAGGTAGTGGGAGATGTCATTGGTGCTCTCCAGCTCCTGAGACAAGGGGGCGGGAGTCATGGCAGCCCGCCGCCCCCGACCGCATCTGCAGCCCCAGTCAGGGCCCCTCCGCGCCCCGAGAGGAGTCGGAGAAGTGTTGGCCTGTGTCCCGCAGCAAAGTGCCGCCCCCACCTGCAGGGCAGGGGCTGCCCCCCACCCCCCACCCCCCATCGCGAGGCTCCAGCGGGAGGAGGCGCCCCCTAGCGGCGGTGACTGCCCCCCGCGACTTCTCACCCCTGCGGGGGGCTGCGCCCGCGGGTGCCCGCTCTGCGCTCCCACCGCACGTGGGACAGAACCCCAAGTCCAGGACGGGCTTCAACCCGGTGAGGACGCCCCCCTCTCCGCTGCGGTCGGGACCTACCGCAGGGCTGGGGTGCCTCGGGGAGTCTGTGGGGAGTGGGGGCGTCTGGCTGGCAGGCGCGGGGCAGGCGCTGGCCCCGTGGCCTCGCTTCACCGGCACGTAGAAGAACTGAAGCTTGAAGAACCGTGTGAGGAGCGGGCGGTTGTTCTCCAGCTGCCTGGTGAGGAGAAGGCCAGGAGAGTGGTCGCTCTCGGACCTCAGCCGGCCGCCCCCCCCCCCCCCCCCCCGGGCCAGAGCGAGCCCCCCCCCCGGCCAGGGCAGAGCGAGGCCCCCCCGTGCCCCAGGTCCGGCTCCTACCGCAGGTTGCTGTAGGCCCGAGCCACCTTCCCCGAAATCCGATCGGACCCGAAGACCACGACGCGGAGCGTGGACGCCTTGGGGTCCTCGTCCCCGCTCAGGAAGGGGCGGCGGCGCTGGTGGCGCGAGGCGGGGGCCAGGAGCCAGCTGGGCAGCTGGGTGCTGAGCCTGGGCTGCGGCAGCGAGCGGGAGCGCTGGGCCCGCGCGGGGGGCGGCGCCGGGCCGTCCAGGGGGCTGCAGAGGCTCCCCGCCCGCCGCAGCGGCAGGCCCGAGTCCGAGCCCCCCTCCGGGCCCCGGGAGTCCCTCCGCAGCACCAGCTGGCTGGTGCTCTTGAAGAGTTTGTAGATCCGGTTGAACTTCTGCCCGGGCCTGCGGTGGCCGCGGCGCTCCTGGCTGCCCGGCCTCTTGGGCCGCTCGGAGCAGCTCTCCTCGCTGTCCTCCGCGTAGCCGCTGTCCATGGCGTCCGAGAGGCCCGAGACGAAGGAGGTCAGCAGCTGGCGGGACAGGGTGGGCCCGGAGGCCTGGGACGAGGCGAGGGACAGGGTGGAATCGTGGAAGACCGCGGAGCTGGTGGAGAGCAGGGAGTCCCTCTGGGCACCGGGCCCCTCTGTTTCCAAATCCTCCTCCTCCTCTTCCTCCTCTTCTTCCTCCTCCTGCTCCTCATCGTCCCCCAGGATCCCTGGCTGCAGCAGCTCCTGTTCCTTGAGCAGGATTTCCTGCAGGATGTCTGCAGGGAAGCCAGGGGAAGCACCGTCTGGGTGTCTGGGTCCTTGAAACCCCGCTTGCAGTGCCCTCCGGAGGGACCACAGGCTCAGACAGACCAGCCGGGAGAAGGAGGAGGAGGAGGAGAGGGCGGGAGGAAGGTGAGCTGCAGCCCAGGTCCAGGCAGCAGCCCTTGTTCAGCTTAGAGCCTGCTCAGGCAGGACGGGAAAAACTGGGATGGGGGTTTTGGGGGGTGGGCACCTCAAGGGCTCCAGCTGGGCCGCTCACCAAAGCTGTCCTGGTTCCAGCTGTACGTGTGACACCTGGCGACAGGGATGGGGATGGTCCAGAGCTGACCAGGTTTGGCAGTGTCTGCAAGGGGAGGGGCAGGAGGTGAGGCTGCGAGGGGCTCCTGGAAGGGAAGACACTAGGCCGGCCAGCACTCTTTCCCACCTCGGGGATGGCCGAGTGCCCGCACAACGCTTGGGTCCCCCACGGGCTGTGTCGGGCAGAGCCACTGGTCCTCGGGGCTGCTCACCACCCGGGAAAAAACATGCCGTGCTCTTCCAAGAGCCTCACCTAAGACGCCGGGGAAGCCAGCTTTCTCCCCCACTGCCTGCAGCCTGGTCCGGAGCCACTGCCGGGCCTCGGCTGCGTCCCCGATGCCGGAAGCTAGCTCCTGGGCCTCCGCGGTCTCCGTGAAGATGTCTTCGAGCTCGGCCAAGCTCTTGGACTGAAACCGCAGAAGACAGGCCTGCTCCCAAACCAGGGCCCGGCTGCCCGACTTCTCGAGCCCCTAGGTTCTGTCCGATGGCGGCTGTGGCCCCTCTCCTCCCCTGCCTCGGCACCCACCTCCCTGGGGTCCCCTTCTCAGGAAGTGGTCATGAGACAAAGGCCCAGAGAGGGGAGGATGCTGTCCAGGGCCACACGGCTAACCCATCACAGCATGAGGACTAGACGTCAAGTCTCCCAGCTTCCCTCTACAGCCTGTTCCCAGCCCACCCAGCCCTCGGCAGCTCATGCCCAGTCCCCTGCCTGGGCTGCTAGCCACCTCTGTTGGCACCTTCGTGGGGACCCAGGGTCACAGAAATCTCTCAGCACAGCCAGCCCTCCAGCCACTGCCCAGCCACGTCAGTCAGGGTGATGCTAAGGCCCTGGGGCCCCAAGCATGTACCTGCAGCTGGCTGTGCAGCCCCGGGAGGTCACAGTGGGCCCCAAAGGTGGCCTGGAAGGCGTGCAGGAGCAGGGTGGTGTAGGCGCTGTGGGGCGAGTGCCCGGGCGTGCTCAACTTGTTGGCTACAGCGAGGAACTCCGCCTGTACCTCCACCGGGTTCAGCAACAGCACGGTGCTGGGGACACAGAGGACGGGCTCTGGGGTGGGGGTGGGGACAGCGCTGCCACACCCCTCACTCACATCGGGCACCCGGAGGAGCTGCTCAGCCCCACGGGGGCCTCCACAGGTGGAGGCCAAGCCCAGGGAAGAGGCCTGAGCTCAGGACTCCTAGTTCGAAGAGCAAAGCTTGCAGTCTACCAGAGTCATTTTTCAGCCAGTGTTTTCTAGGGACCTTTTGAAAGTGGGACTTCATTTTTCCAAAAGAAATTTCACCTTAATTTTTATATCAACATCTTTCTGACAGGATGTTGGAATGGACGAAGGAGGCCTCAAGGGGACTGCCGTGTTAGGGGAGGGGACTTGGGGCCAGGGGCTCATTTTGCAGCGGGGAGGGAACAGGGCAGCCACATGCTGGCGTGCAAGCAGCCCTGCAAGTTCAGGCTAGGGTCAAGGCTGCCTGTGAGTCTGTGGCCCACAGGGGACCCCCTTTTCAACTCGCCCAGCTAGCTTGCACTAGGCTAGGAGTGGAGTGTGTGCCCAGCCCGCCTTCTCCCCGGACCCTGCGCTCCCTCTCCGGGCCAGCCTTGATGTTCTGTTCATCATGGAAAACTTCAGACAGACCAAATGTGCACAGAATCGGGAACCCCCCAAGGTGTGGATGGCCCAGCTAATGGTTAACCACACACGTCTGTTCTCACTTTACCCTCCATCGCTGTGTTTTCCCGAAGTGTTGGAGACATCACAAAAGCCCTGCTGTAGAGGCTTCCGGGGGAGCTGCAGGGACTCTCCCCCACCCCTCTCACAGGCTCCTTGCAGAGGAGTGTGAAGGTGGCCTTCCCACCCGTCTCTGCGGATGGCTGCCCCGGGTTGGGGCCCCCCGCTTCCCACCAGCAGGACTGGGCTCTGTCAGAGTCCCCGTCCTTCCGGGGGGGGGGGGGGACTAAGCTGATCCCTCCACTTGTCAGGAAAAGGGGACAGGCTTGCACAAGCTGTCCCTGCCTGAGCAACTGTCCTTCACTGAGTGCTCGCTCACTCCTTCCCCACACACGTGCATGCAGGACGCGACCAGCCGGGCATATGCCCTCCCCTTGCACGCTTTCTCTGCACGCGTGTTCTCACCTAAAGCTCATTTCAGTTCTGTGTGCACGTGCATGCATGTGTGTGTGTGTGTATATAGTAGGCTTTCATATAAAATGCATTGTTTAGGGGAGCCTGCCTGGCTCCGTCGGTGGAGCATGCCACTCTTGATCTCGGGGTCATGAGTTCGAGCCCCATTGAACTTGCATGAAGAGATTACTTTAAAAATTAAAATAAAATAAGATGCATTTTTTTACTGTAGGTCCTTGTCAAAAAAGGTTTAGAAAATGCTGTTTTAGTAACAGGCAGAAAGACGCTGTAGAAAGCACATGGGCCTTTGAGTAAGACTGAGGAGGCTTCAATCCCAGCTCAGACGCTTACGAGCTGTGTGACCTTCGGGAAGTCATACTTGGCCTCTCTGACCTCCAGTTTTCCCATCTGAAAAGTGGGGGCATGTGTGCCCGAGACCTGGCATGATTGGTGCAGGTGGCTTTTAACGTTTGTTTCATTTTTTAAAGTCTGGGAGCCATTTAGAACTGGGAGGAAAACCCCTCAGCCCAGAGAAACGACCTTGTGTACAAAGAATCACCGATGATTCCCAGGCGTTCCTGGTCCTCTCGAAGACTGTTTCCCGGGGCCTGGGGGGTGGGAGGGGGAGGTGGTGCAGGGATGGAGGGAAAGCCAGATGCATGGGGCCGGGAGGGAGGATGGTGTGGGGGTGGGGGAACCCCACCCCAGAACACTCACACAGTAGAGCTGCGGTGACTTCTAATGGGCAGGCCCTGCTCGGCCCTCACCAGCCGCTGGTAGGTGATTCCTGTTGCCAGAACAAAGGAGAGTTGGTCGGTTTACCTGCTTCTCCAGCAGTCATGGCCCACACTGGCCCACACCGGCCCACGAGGCTCCATCCGAACCCCTGGGATGATGCTCAGGTCCCATGCAGCTCAGCTTCTCAGACAGCGGGTGCGGCACCTGAGGCTTCAAGGTGGCTGGTCTGGGGCGGCCCAGGGGTTCCCTGGCCCTCTTGAGGTGCAGGGGCTCCCCCGAGGGTGTGCGGACCCCCAGCGCAGTCTCCTCTGGCCCTCCGCACCTCTGCCCAGCTTCCCACGGGCTCTCGGGGCAGCTCAGCCTCCCTGCTGCTCTCCCTCCCAGGCTGAGCCCTGCCTCTGCCCCAGCAGCAAACTAGCCAATGCCTCTCCCTTGCTGCTGCAGCCTGACCCAGGCCCGTGGCTGCAGAACAGACCGTCTACAGGAAGGACCGAGTCGTGTGCCCACCATGGGGAGATTCAAGCACACTTGGCCCTCTCCACCAGCAAGAGCCCCAGAAGCAGGGGCTGGGATTCGGGGGGCAGGCAGGGGTCCCTGTCAGGGGGCAAGGCTGCTCTGGAATGGGTGTGAGCGGGGAGCAGGAAGGCGAGCCCCTCCGAAAAGTGCAAAGCCACGACCGACCGGCAGGGATCAGAGACGGCTGCAAACAGAAAGGCCATGATTTTTGTCCAATCAACTGCAAAAAATAAAAAAGACCAGTTTGTGCTGTTCTCGTTTAGGACCTAATTGCTTTGACTTGGGGGCCTTTTGCGTGATGTTTTGCTAACGTAATTGTCACATATTTAGAAGTTAATGCAATGTCTGTTTTGATAGGAAAGTCCCTGAAACGGGCTTCGGCCATCGGGACCTGGGACGCCACCTGGTGGCCACTTGCATGCATGACAGAGGCAAGCCCGTCAGTGGAATGCTGTCCTGCGGACCTCACTTGCGCAGTCTTCTCCTGACCCTCCCGACCATGGGATGGCCTTCAGCCCTGCAGAGCCACCAGGCCTGGGCGGAGTGGAGCGAGATGTGCCACCCCCTCCCCTTCACTGCCCTGCCCGAGGTCACCCTGACAGGACCAGTCCCCGCTCTGCCAGGCCACTCTTCCTAGTGGGCCACACACAGCAAAGACCTGTGTGCATCCACTCACACCCACCCCCTTCTTCACCAAAGGGGCCCTGGGCACAAGCGATAGGTCACATTTCTTAACCTGCCTTGCAGGGGTTGGGTGGGGGTTCTGGAAGACCTCTTTCTGCAACCTCCACTTTCCTCCTTTCTGTTAACTGGAATACGGTCATGATGGCCGGAGCTCCTGCAGCCATTATTAGACCATGAAAGGGCATCGAGGACAAGGTTTCCTGCTAAGGACAGTGGAGCAGAAAGAAAGGAGAAGCTTGGTCTAGAATGTTTGTGGGATTCCCGTGCCAACCCTGGACTGCCTTCCAGTGGAATTTTTTTTTTTAATATAAGGAAAAAAATAAACTTCTATGAGTTTCCACCAATGTTATACTGGGGTTTCTGTCATGGGCAGCCAGCTTATTTCTGATTCATCCCACCCTGTGATTTCTGAAACAGGGGCTCCCCACTCTTTTCCCTACATCTCCTCCTGTGACTCCATAATACAAGAAATACATATATGGTCTTACTGTTCTCTTTTAGTTCCAGGATCCTATCTACCCAGGGTCCTACACAGCATGGACTTATTTCTCCTTAGCCTCCTCCACCTATAAAGCTTCCTCAGTCTGTCCCAGTCATCCATGACCTTGACTCAAGAATCCTGATTGGTTATAGCAGAACATCCCTCGATCTGGGGTGTTTCATGTCATCCCAGGATTGGAGGGAGGCAAGAATCTTTGACAAGAACACCAGAAAGGTGATGTTGCATCCCTCCTAACCACTGTTTTTCAATCATAAAAATCTCTTTCCTTGACGTTGTAACATCAAATACTCAAATTTCTAAATGTTCTCTGTTTGTTTGGTTTTTTTTTTTTTTAGACAGTCCCCTTTTGGCCAATTGTAATTAAGATGTTGAAAGGGAGGGAGTGGACCTCAATTATAATGTTTTCTCCTGCCAGCTGCATCCCTCACTTTGGGTTCTTAGCAAAGTGGGGCTTGCAACTGGCATCTGAAATGGGGGTGGTCTAGGGGACGGAGCTCTTAGCCCATGGGGTCTGCGTTAACTGTGGGTAGTTGGTGCCAGAACTGAACCGGGTCTTGGGACACTCAGCTGGTGTCGGGGCTGGTTGTTTGGGGCGCACGGGGGGACCCATACATTTGGTGTGCGAGCATTCTTTGCGGGAGACTCACCCGCTAGTCAATCAAGGGATCTACATCTTCTATTCCATAATCAGAGGCCCCCCCAAAAAACCCATGAAATGCAAATGCCTCTGGTCAGTAACATCCCGAGAGAAGCTTCTGGCCACAGAAGATTATTCAGAATTCACCTGCCACTAGCTCATGGGCCAAAGTGACCGAATCTAGGTTTGTACCTGCTTCCACAGAAGGTTGAGGGATCGAAGGCACCAAGTGAAAGGAAAAGTGGCCGAGATTGCCCAGGGAGGAACGTGCTTGCGAAATGGCAGCTGGGACAGTCCCGGGTTTTCCCATCACACACAATTCCCAGCTTATGGCTCTGGGCAGAAAGAGCTTTATGCAAATGTGAGAATAGGTTTCTGGAGTCAAAGGATATGGCTTTTGGGGACCCAACAGACACAGGCTCGAGGGGTGGGGAGCATGTCAGCTCTGTGAGCCTGGGCGAGCTGCTCACCTGTCTAGACTTTGGGTTCAACCTCTGGAAGACGAGGAAAAGCTACAACCCCAGGGGGTGTTCTAGGATCGGGGAGACCAATCCCTCGCCGTGGTCAACGCCCGGGCCAGCACCAGCATCGTCCCCAACAATGACAGTCCCGCTTTGGACAGAAAGCTCCTATAACTTGTCCAAGGGCGTCAGCCAGAAAGTGACAAAGCATAGGTCCTACCAAGGCCCGTGTTCCTTCTCTCACACCCGACTTCAGAGCGTGGGCAAGAGGCATGAACCTTCTCTGAGTCTCGGTTTTCTCCTGCATGAAATGGGAAGAATATGGCTTTTCCCCTCTGCTCACAGGGCCGTGGTCTGGGGGAGAAGCCATCCGTGTGTGCTTTGGAAACCGTCCTGTGACTCACGGGTGATGCCCCCTGTCGCCGCTCACGATCACAGATCCACTCTTTGCCGGCAAGTTTTGTGGTCTACACAGCCCTGCGGGGGCTTGAAGTAAATACCCAACAAACACGCGGGCTGAAGCCGAGAGGGCTGTGGTGGGTGGGAGCCGGCAGCGCTGACCTGAGGTTTCCTGCCACCCATGCAGGGACCAGAGGCGGTGGGCCTGCCTACTGGGGTGGAGCCAGGAAGAAGGGGGCGGCCTGAACGCTTGATAACCTGCCCACTTCCTCTGCCCACCCAGCCACATCAAAGTGGGATAAACTGTTTCACTCGTCGCCATGGCAACTGGCTCCCTAAGGCGCCCTGGGTGGAGGGCCCGGCTCCAGGCTCCCCGGCTCCCCCCTCAGGACCTGTCTCTCTGGCTCCCGCTGCCCAGCGCACCAGCATCACCCTTCAGAGCACCCCGAGAGGGAGGCGGCATGAGGCTACCCATTCTGCAGATGAGGGACGAGAGCTCCTGTAAGTTAAATACATGTCTTGCCATAGGGGACACAGCTCCAGAATTTGAGGCCACCACGGCGTCGCACCAAGTACCAGGAACCACTAAGTGATTGAGCCTCAGCTTCTCCTCGGAGAAGCTCACTCCGTGGCCTCCGTTCCAGCCTCTGTCCTGCTGCCTCCCTCTGCAGGGAGGACAGGGGACAGGGACCTGCCATAAGAGAAAACAGCCCCACGTGCCTAATTTACTAGCCTAATTTACTAGTCACCACTGACCATGGCCGAGGTTCTGAGAAGTGAGACGTGAACCGGGGGGGGGGGGGGGGGCGGTGCGGGGGGAGATGACTGAAGGGATTTTTGTTCCGTAGAAAAGCGCACCCACAGGCTACGGCGTTACCCCGCTCCAGGATGTTAACTAATTCCACATCTAATTCTGCAATCTTACTCTGCTTTATCGAGAAACTTCCATCAGGCTCGCATACCCTCCTTTAAACCAGCCCTGGCATCTTGCGGGTTCCCTCGGTAATGAGCTCAGTGTCTTTGACAAAGTCTCCCGGTGTTTCTCCACGTTAGGGGTTTTTTTTTTTTTTTTTTTTTTTACTGTTTGGAAATGACTCTCTGATGCGCAGAAGAGTCCGTGATTTCCTATTTCGGTTCTGCTTTCCCTGGAAGAGGATGAGTTCCCAGCACAGGCAGGACGCCACCCTCTCCACACAGGTGCTGGCCTTCCCCTCCATCACCAGGACATCTGCGGTGTCACACGGTCCCCCAGGCTGTGTCACGGGGGAAGGTGCTCCGCAGTGAGGGACCGGACTTCCCAGGCTCCTCTACTCTGAGCCCAAGAACCCTCATCCCATGTCCAGCTCCATCTGCTACTCTGCCTGACTTTTGTTCCCTGGGCATAGGACCCCGCTGTCCCAGCATCAGACCCTCTCCCTCCACAGGCCGCCCTCCACGCTCACCGGGCTGCCCAGCAGAGAGTCCCCGCTCAGATGCCCCCCTCCCCTGCAAACATCTCAAGGCATAGCGTGTGTTCAGCAGAGAAGAGTCGGGGGGTACTACCTGACATTGGGATGCGGTCTCCCTGCGTGCAGGTGAGCACAGGTGACGGCCTCCTGTAGCCCTATATCTCCCCGCTCTCCCCTACTCATTCCAAAGTAAAAAAGAGTCACTTAGATCTGTGATTACCCACTGAAGGCCCTCCCAAGGTATCTGCATTTTGAATCCTTTCTGTCTACATTATAGGAGGGAAAAAAAAAAAAAGCTTAGCCTTCTTGTTAAAGGAATTCTGGCCCCCAGGAAGAAGCCCAGGCGCAAGGCAGATCTGTTGGTTTGGGGGAGGAGGTGGGAGGAAGGGAATGGAAGAGATGAATCCTGAACCCGCTTGCCCTCTTAGGGCGCCTTGCAAAGTTAGACCGGCGAGCTGTCTTTTCACCACGTGCCTGAGCGCCTCTCCTCGGGGCCTCCCTGGTTTCTAAATTCTTGCAGGCACTGGTGGGCTTTGGGGCCCGCCTACCCTAAACTGCACCCGGCTCCTATGGATTGATTGGCAGGAAACAGATAAGCTGATTGGTTGGGAGGAGACAGCCCCCCCCACCCCCAAGGAATTGAGGCACTAAGCTGCCTTCCCGAGCTCTCGTGGGTTCCAGGAACTGCTGGAGAGCAAGACTGGTGCTCCTGTCCTAGTGTGTTCAGTGTGCATGATGAGGGCTAGGTGTCGTGGGCACTAAACAGGGTCTGGTACCTATATAAATTTAATAGGAAAAAAAAAACAAAACAAAATGGTGTTATAACATATAACCTAGTATTTGGGGACCTGCTTTTTAGCTCAACAGATGACTCGACATCTTTTGCCCTCAGTGCCTCTGCATCTATATCTTTAGTGACTGAATAGCTGTAGAAAAGCCTTACATCTTATGCTCCCCAAATCTGTCAGCCTTCTCTTCGATCATTTTTGCCTCGGGTGGCCTCGGTATCTCTTCTCCACTCTGCGTGGTTCCTGTAACCTACTTTTCTTCTATTACATTCATGGTCTCGTTTTCTGCACTTCGACCTTCAATCTGCCTGAAATTTATTTTATGTTTGAGATCGAACTCTTATTTATTGGTTTGTTTTTGAGATAGAACCGTAGCTCAGTTTGAACGGTCAGTGGTCCTGATGCCATTTATCAAAGGACCGAGTTGATTACTCCCTGGTTTCAGGCCACTTTGTCATGTAACAAATCTCTATGAATTTTGCCAGCTTCTCGCCATTCTATGTTGTTCTATGACCTTATCTATTCTTTTACCCACAGTCCTAACCTGCAAAGACCTCGGATGGGAAACACCCTCTTCTTCTGCTGTAAGGATACATCAATAAATACATTATGAGCACATCAGTGAAGGGTGCTGGAGAGCATTGATACTTTCACATAGACTTAATTGATCTTGGTAAACTTTAAAAGATGTACTTGTATTTTGTATCACAGTTGTGTTTATTTCTGTAACTCCGGCCCGCTGCTCCAATGTTGATTCAATCTGGCAACGCCTCTCTTAGGTTACTGCTCCTTAAGTTTGTTTCTGTGTGTAGGTAACACTGAAGAGAGATTCGCATCCCTCCTTCTTCTTTTATATGTTTAGTTGCTATTATAAATTGTTGGGGTTTTTTTCCCCCATCACTGTGTTCTCTGACTGGTGAATGCCGATGGCGCTCTGTTGACTAGTTCTGTCCGTTCTGTGCGTGAGTCCTGAGTCCTGACAGCTAAGCAATTGTCTGATCTCGGCGTAATTAAAATGTTACTTTCTCTGGAAGAAGAAATATTCTATTTTTGCCTATTTGCATAGGGAAAACACCTATAAGCAGAGAGAGGAAGGTCGCTGAAGAAATGGAAATGCCTCTAGCATTTCCCTGTGGGCTGTTACCCCCTTAAGAACACTTCTATAGAGCCTCTGCCTTCGGCTCGGGTCATGATCCCAGAGTCCTGGGATCAAGCCCCGCATCGGGCTCTCTGCTCGGCGGGGAGCCTTCTTCCTCCTCTCTCTCTGCCTGCCTCTCTGCCTACTGGTGATCTCTGTCTGTCAAATAAATAAATAAAATCTTTTTAAAAAAAAAAAGACCACTTCTGTACATTACTGGGGTTTCGGGTGTTAGGGATGAAAGTTGAATTTTATCAAATGTGTTAAGGGCATCACTAAGGATGTTTACGTGACGTTATTCTCTCGAGCTACTGAGGCTGATGAATTACTCTCTCGGGCCACCTCGCGGTAAATGTTACCTCCTTAGGTTTTCTCTTGCTCTAGAACAGTTTGCCGGGCCCTCATTTTCGTGTTTATTTGGAGCACTTGCCATTTTCCAAGAATTCCTCCTTTTCAGACCCCACGCGTGCAAACGTGGCACCAGGCCCCGGTCCACACCTGTCACGGTGCCCATCAACCTGTCCGCTCTTAGCCCCGTCACTCCCCTGACCAGAGCTGAATCGGTCCACACATGCGTTTCCCTATTTGCTCCTGAGGCAGAGAGGACCAGCAGGGGCCCCTCATCGGCATTACGTGGGCTTCTCTGTCTGACCCGGGCGGTCTCGGACACCCTTTGGCGAACCAGAGTCCAGGCACAGGCCGTGCAGTGGGGTCTCCTCGCCCCGAACCCCTGCCCAGCTTCCCCTAAGAATCCCCCCTTGCGTTGCCGCCTGTGCTCGCTGTCAGCCAGCCGGTGCCGTGTGCACCGTGAGGGCCCCCCACGCCTGCCACGCCGGCGCTCACCCGGGGCCTTGAGTTCAGCATCGATGAAGGTGAGCAGCTCCTGGGAGATGCTGCAATAGGGAACAGGCCAGCTCAGGAAGCGGTGGTAGGTCCTGGCTGCCTTCAGCAGGAGATCTGAATCCGGTGGGAAGTGCGGCGTCTGGATGGAAAGAGAGGTCTGGGTGAGAGAGAGCTGCCTGATATTCCGGAACTGGCCCTGCTCCTTTCTGGAATGTTCCATAGAAGGCACTCTGTTCCTGGCCGCAGCATGTCCTGGGACAGGGGCAGAAAGAATCGGAAGTTACCCGCAGGGAGGGAGTTGCACATGGGCAAGATGGCACCTGGGGGCCATGCTTTCACCCCACATAAGACTCAACACGTGAGAGCGCCTCTCTGAAAAGCTGCCACCCGGGGGGTCGGCCTAGTGGTGCCACTGTTCCCGGTCGTTTGGGGGCAATGGTCTGCAGTGCCTGAACCACCTGTATTTGCCTATCCCCACCTGAGGCAAAGGTCTACGCTCGGAAGTGGATGGGATCCCGCCTATGTGTGGTCGTTCGATGCCACTGGTCTGGTGAAGATGGGACGCTCACCCCGGGGGAACCGACTCTGGGGGCACAGAACGGGGTGGACCGGAAACCTCTCAGCAGGATCCGTGTCACGGCTCATGAACAGGCCGCGGATGACAGGCCCCCACGGGAGCCCGGCTGTGCCAGGCACCTGGGCATCCGCACGGAGCCCTGAGGCCTCTCGTGGTGACCGCCTGGAAAGCCATCAGACAGCTGACACCCGTTTCAGGGTCCCGGCTTGCCTCCGGAGGTGCGAGGCCGTCCCTCCCCAGCCTCTCCCGCCTCCCCCAGCCCGCCGTGCTCGAACTTACGCAGAGGACAGTAGAGTAGAAGAGAAGGGCCAAGGGCGCGAGAAGGTCATAAGTGCCCTTCTCTTGGACCTGCGGACAGGACGGGAGAAGACCGTGAGGCTCATCACAGGTGCAGGACAGAGTGGCCTTTTCTCCTTCTGTCCGTTCTTTTCTTTCTTACGGGGAAAGTTACGTAACCACAAGGCAGTAATTTGGGAAACACAAGTTTAAAAAAGAAAAAAGCACAATATCCCCGCTCCAAACACAATCGCCGCTCATGTCCCAATGAGTTCTCCTAACACCATTTTTTCTCTGTATTTTCCTCTGCAGACGTGTAAATCAGTGTGTGTATATTTTTACTCCTCATGTTTTTTACCTATTATTATTGCCATAAATGAATTTCTGTTTTGCTATATCATCTCTAAGATCACCTCCCCCCGCCCCTGCTCCTAGTTATGTATTTCCATTTTATTTGGGTTATAAGTATTTTTTCAAATTTGTTGTGTCTTTTTTTTTGTTTTTTAAGTTTACTTATTGGGACATCTGGGTGGCTCAGTGGGTTAAGCCGCTGCCTTCGGCTCAGGTCATGATGCCAGGGTCCTGGGATCGAGTCCCGCATGGGCTCCTTGTTTGGCAGGAAGCCTGCTTCTCTCTCTGCCTCTGCCTGCCACTCTGCCTGCTTGTGGGCTCTCTCTCTCTCTCTCTCTCCTTCTCTCTGACAAATAAATTTAAAAAAATTTTAAAAAAATTTTAAAGATTTTACTTATTTATTAGAGAGAGGAAGATAGCAAGAGAGAGAGTGTGAGCAGAGGGGAGAGCAGGCTCTCCGCTGAGCACGGGACCTGACATGGGACTCGATCCCAGGACCCTGGGATCATGACCTGAGCCAAAGTCAGACGCTCAATCCACTGAGCCACCCAGGCGCCCCTATTGCATAGCTTTTAATTTATAGATATTTTTCCCCTGATGTCCCGATATTAGAAGTGTTTGTTTTTTCTTCCCTTACGGATTTTTGCTTTGGGATGCAAGCATCATGTAAATATTCATATACATGTTTTATTCTTTTCTCCGAAGCTTCATTTTCTTAAATGTAAATCTTTAATGCACTTAGAATTCCATCTGCTGTGTGGTATGTGCTAGGAAATGCACTCTGAATTTTTTCAGATATTTAGTCAATTTTCAGTAAGCCGTTTAATAAGTCTTACTGATGCATTTTTTAATACATTAAAATTTGTTTATACCTTTGGATAATGCCCATCTTTTTATTACCTGCGTAATATTTCTTCTGCTAGATCTCCGTCATTTATTAGCTTCATTTTGGACCTTTGAGATTATCTTCCTGCTGTTTTAAATCCTTTTGCAATGCACGTTACTTTGTGCACATGACTTTTTTCCATAATTTGGGTTACTTCTCTAAGTTCAAGTTCAAGGAGTAGGATCAACGGATCAAAATGTATAAACATATTTCTGATCTTTGAAGCGCCCTGCCAAGTTACTCTCCAGGACTGTACCAATTTTAATATGCTGCACATACGAAAGCACGGGTTTCACCCTAACCCTTCCCTGCATTCCTCATTGTAATTCTTTTGCTGATTTGCTAGGCAAAGACTGTCTCATTATGGTTTTAGTTTGCATTTATTTTATTGTAACCGAGGCAACATTCTTTCCATGTTTGTTTCCAAAGTTTACGTACTCCTCGGCTCATTCTTTGACCTACTCACCACCGTACATTTGCACGGGATTTAGAATCCTTCAGTCAACACGCTAAAGGCGTCAGCCCCTTCTGGAACTTGTGGGCGTCAGAGATGCAGAGAAAGGCCCGCCCTCTGTGCTGTGCTCCACGGGCTCAAACTGAGGATTCTCCTTCTCTTTACTCTGAACCATGTGTCTGATACATCCACTCCTTGGTCCCTTCTACAAACCCTCCCCTATTGCTACGCGGCTGCCGAGAGTTGCGTTTATAAACTAAACACCCCAAAGGCAGTTTAGCTCTTCTGATCGGGGTCTTGTGATTGGGGTCTAACAGCACCTCATAAATGGTGGTACCAGAACTGAGGCCTTGGGCATTTTGGTAAACCAAGACAGTCCAGGGACAGCTGAGAAGGTCACATGTTAAAAAAAAAAAAAAAAGGGAAAAAAAAACCACTTAAGAAGACAATTCTTTATAGAACAGCTAGTATCCCCTTTACGGATCCCCAGCTGTTCTGGAAGCCCAGGCCAGCTGAGCCTTAAACACACCCCTCTTCTTAGTCGGAAAAGCCTTTTCATGCGGTCTCGCTGTTTAGTCGGTTTTCTTTTTTTTAAAGATTTTATTTATTTATTTGACAGACAGAGATCACAAGTAGGCAGAGAGGCAGGCAGAGAGAGAGGAAGGGAAGCAGGCTTCCCGCTGAGCAGGGAGCCCAATGCGGGCCTCGATCCCAGGACCAGGGAGTCACGACCTGAGCCGAAGGCAGAGGCTTTAACTCACTGAGGCACTCAGGCACCCCATTTAGTCAGTTTTCTCTTCTGTGTCTACTTTCCTGGCTCTTTCCAAGGAAAGGAATTTGGGAGAGCTTCCTCCCTAGTCCCTCTCTAGTCAATACCCAGACTGGCAAGAAATGTCTGTCTTAGGAAGCAGCTGAAAGTGGGGGGTGCCTGGGGGGCTCAGTCGGTGGAGCACCTGACTGTTGAGCTGGGCTCAAGTCATGATCTCAGGGTCGTGAGATCAAGCCCTGAGTCGGCTCTGTGCTGGGTGAGGTGCCTGCCTGAGATTCTCTTTTCCACCTCTCCCTCTGGCCCTAACCTGTTTGTATTTGCTCTCTCTCCCTAAAAAAAAAAAAAAAAAAAAGGCAGCTTAAACTCAGAATCCAGGCTCCTGAATCTCAGGAATCCTCATTCTCTTACTGGAAGGACCACAAGCCCTTCCTAGAAACATTCAATCCCCAAGCCCTGCTGGAACGGAAAAGTCAGGGGTTCCCAGTGCCCTTTGCCAAGCCCTACGCTGGGCCAAGCACACCCCAGAACCGACACTCCGTGGGGACCTTTCCCTCGCGTCTTGGATCCCCGGCCAGCACCCACCTCTCGGGTTTTCTGCAGGATCTGTTCCAGGAGGATGAGGAAGTGGCCCGGGTCCCTGCTGACCAGCTCCTGCAGGCTCCAGCAGTTGAGACACAGGCCAGCTGCAAAGGCAGAGAGAGAGGTGGGAGTTCGGCTCAGGTTCGGAGAGCAGTGGGAATCCCCGGGGGGACTGCACGGGGGCGTGGGCTCACGAGACACAGAGATGGGCTGGGATCCCCTTGAGAGGCCACAATTCTGCAGCTCTGTCCCCAGAAGCAAGATCAAGTCTCTGAGAGAGACGGAGAGACCGCCCTGGGGCTTCCCAGGACTGCCCGGCAGGGGGGCCCAGGAAGGGGGACGCTACATCCATGTAGCTTTGGAAGCCAGAGTGGGCACTTCTGTCCTTGTGTAACTTCCCCAGACTTCCTTACTGTGCCGGGCTCCGTTTCCCCGCAGGCAGCAAGGGTCAACCCCTGGAAGTTAGCGGGGTGGACACGGAGGCCCGGGTGCATGTGTGCATGTGCATGCGGTGGAGGCCAGCGCAGCAGAAGGAGGCGAGGGGAGCTAGCCGGGAGCTGCATGGAGCTTGAGCTCCTTCCAAGGCAGGGGAGACCCACTGCATTTTCATGTGGACACGGGGTTTTGTATAATTGGCCAAAGTCAGATACTTTTGTCTTCTTTTAAGTAATGATGCCCACCCCCAGGCCGACTCCATTGTCTACGCTTAGGTTCCATCCGGACCTAGGCAGGCAGCAAAGGACCGCTGAGTGACCCCTACTGTGTGCGACAGGTGCTAGGTTCTTGCATACAAAGAACCCTGAGTCTCCCCTCCCCCCTTCAGGAAGAGGCTCCTGTGGCCGCCACTCTCCCTTTATGGGAGAGGCAGGTGGGGTCCCGAGTGGTTAACCCATTCGCGTGACAGTGGGCGGTGAGAGGCAGCTTTAATCTAGATCTTTGTAATTCCAAAGACCAAAGAAAACCTCTCAGAGGAGGTGACACTTGGGCTGAGGCCTGGATGAGAAGGAACCACCTACGTGTTGTTCTGAGGGAAGAGTTCCAGGCAGCAAGTGCAAAGGTCCTGAGGTTCCCTGAGGAACCAGGGAAGGAACCGGGTGTGTTCAAGGAGCAGTGGCTACCTATCTCATGGGGTAGTCAGAGAGGCAAGTGGGATATGGGATATGAACACTCTTAGAAGCACGAGAAATGATCACAAGTAGGCGCCAATCTTCAGAGATACAATTGCCCCTGCCTGCAGATAAGCCCATTTCTCGGTCCTGGGAAACATGTGACGTGGAAGCTTCCTGCTCGCTGAAGCTCGGCTGAGATTCCCCCTTGTCCTGTGGGCAGAAAGGAGCTGGGGCTCTGGAAGGAACCAGAAACCAACTCAACAGAATTCTGGGGTGAGCCATCTACGAATTCCGAGCTGTTCTTTTGGAATCAGCAGCTGTGGTTCTTCTAAGCAGGACCTGTAGCTTCTTCGAGGACCTGCGTTTCTGGTGCATGTGAAGAAAGCAAGATAGCCCTGCGGAGGAGGAGGACGAGGAGGAGGAGAAGAAGGAAGAGGAGGAAGACGTGGGGGATGGACACGACGAGTGGACAGACTGCCACTTTCTGAGGGGCTACTCTCCATCAGGTGCTGTGCCGTGCACCGGCTCACGGGAGGTCTGGCTCTAGAACCAGAACCCGCCGGCTTCTGTAAGCACTCCAGGGCTCACCGTCACACACAAACCCCCCTCCCCGGGCTTTCTTGGGCCCCACCAGCCCCCTCTACCTCCCCTGCCTCCCCCCACCAGACCTACCTGACCAGGAGGTGGAGCAGTGGCTGAGGCTGAGTCCATGCAGGCAGCGGTCCAGGGCATGCTGGATGCGGTCCTCCGTGCACGTCGTGGCCCCTGGCTGCATCCTGAGTCATCGCCTGCACAGGGGACAGATGCTGGTCAGCTGGGAGAGCCACAGGCTGGAGAAGCACATGGACCAATGGTGCGGAGCTCTTTTAGCCTCGCAGAGAGCACAGCACAGGGGGGCGGGGGTGACAGTCACTGCAGCCCAACGGCTCGGCGATGCAGGCTGCGAGGTGGATGGGGGCCTGCCTGCCCCACCCAGCAGCGGCAAGTGTCCCCATGAGTGCCGGGAGTAGCCACACCCCAGTGGGCAAGAGTACTCCTGGAGAAAAATCAGAATCATGTAGGGAGAGGGCTTTTTCTGGGCTCCACCCGTCCCAGGCATGGGCAGAGAGAAGGCTGCCGAACCTCAGTTTCCTTTTCTGCAAAATGGGCTCAACAAGGCACCAACCCCAGAGGACTGTTGGCAAGAATGCCACAGCAGATGACCCCGGCGCACTCTCGGGCCACGAAAACCATCCCACCACAGGCTTTGGCGCCCTCCCACTCTCCCGCATTCACCCCTTCTGAGAGGACTCTGTTGCTGGCCCATCAGGCCAGGTCCTGGCGACGAGCAGAGGAAGCCACAGTCCAGCTTGGTGGACCTGGGGACGGACCAGGAAACCATAAGCAGAAGCACCGAGCTCAGAGCTGGGCCATGCAAATGACATGCAAAACTGCAAAATCCAAACAGGGACCCAGCTGCGTGACTGGAACCCTTGGCTCGTGGGGGCCCCACGTAGGCAAATCCTCCCACTTCCCCAGCCCAGGAGGAACCGCACGCCAGCCGGGGGACACAGGGGCCCTCTGTGAGCTGTCCAGCATCTCCCCGCCTCAGCAAGGTCCCTGCTGGGCCGTGCTCCTTGCCGTCGGACACAGACACTGGACAGCTTAACGGACCCAGAAAGCGGTCATCGCAGAAGGTGATGCCGTGAAGACAGATGGCGCCAGGGGCAGGCCAGATGGGGAGCCCATGCTAGGTCATCCATCGGGGAAGCCTCCCTGAAGGGACCATGAAGCTGGACGAGGAAGCTAGGAGAGAAGCGAGAGGAAGAATATTCCAGAAAGAAGAGGCAGCATGTGCAGAAGTCTGGGTGCAGGGGCGAGCCTGCCAAGGACTGAGACCCCGGAACAGAGGGCCAGGCGCCCCACCTCCCGGCTGCTGAGGTGGCAGACAGAGCTCGGGAAAACCTCTCACAGGGGATTCAGGACCATGCACGCTGGCTGTTTCCATGAGTGGCACCGGCAGCCCAAGGATGTCCCTGGGCCCTTCCAATGTCCCTGATTCCTCCCTAGGCAGCCCAGGCAACGAGTCCACTGCCACTGAGCTAGATGGGGCAGGGTGCGGGCTTTGGGGCCCCGGGCGCACCTGGCATGGGTGTGCGTCCTGGGAACGGACCCTAGTGGCGAGGCCACAGCCTTCTGCCTGCAGTGGAGCCCCAGGACAAGACCCTCTCCAGCTTAGTCCTCCCCAGACTCAGGGCTACAGGCATCCGTTGCAGGAGCTGGAAGCTCAGGCACCTTCAGAAGGATGACTCTGGAGCATGGATGGCCCACATGGCATCAGCAGACCCTCTGCCCCCCAGGCTGATTTTCCCCCACGAGCCCCAGGGTGGGTTCTTGGAGGGAGCTCAGAGGCTGCCCCCCACCGCCCAACTCAGGGGACAAAACGTGCTCAGTGACCCACCTGCTCATGTTCTAAAGAGTCACAGTGAGCCAGCAGCGAGGGGGTGGCAGTCACCCCAGGGGGCCTCAATGGGAGGGGTCCCTCCAGAAGGGGCACAGCCACCTACCCGCCCCCACAAATACAAGAAGACTGGGAAGACATGCTGTCAAGCATTCCGGAGGGCTCTCCTTCCTCTCCCAAAGCCAAGGGCGGGGGTGGGGGTGGGGTGTGTCTTTAAGAGAACCCCTTCTTCAGACCAGACACCTGCTAAGGGGGGAGGTTGCCATTTTGTTGTCACGTGACTGCTTGGGAAGAACTCTGGCTTCGGGCTCCCTGTGAGCCACAGCAGGGCTGAGGGGGAAAGCAGGGAGGGCGGGTAAGGAGGAGATGTGAGAGCTCCTTGTGGGGAGGGCGAGGGGTGGGGTCTAGCCACAAAAGCTGGACGGAGGCTGTTTTGTTGGTAGTTGACCCTGGGGGGCTCCCCGCAGGGGAGGCAAGGGAAGAGAAAGTTAGTAGTAAGAGGCTGCTGATGGGTGAATCACCTCTGGGGAGGCGGATGGAGAGATGCGTCATCTGTGGCACAGAGAAGTTACACGACTTGCCCAAGGTCACACAGCGAAGAGTTGGTGAAGCCGGAATATGAACACAGGGGGCCTGGTCCTGGCCACTACAGGGCACTCTCAGCACAGTCAAGATGTCAGTTACCAGAAGAAAAAGAAAATCAACTCATGTTCACACCCCCAAAATGAAGACTCAATTAGCTATAACATGGTCTTGTTCTAAGAGACCTACCTCCCCAGCTACAATGAATCTTGAGCCCCCCATGTCCATGTCTGTCTATACCAGCTGCCCACCCTCCAGCAAAGGGATCAGGACTGACAGAAGCTCACTACCCGCTGATCCGGACCATCTCTAGACTGGACCAAGGGCTGAACCACACCGACTGGGTTTAGGGTCCCCTCCGCCCAGTCCCTGCGGTGAGGGACACCCAGGTGTCACGAGGCAGACATTAGTCATCCTGCCCTATTGCATCCCACTATAAACACAAGATGCAAATCAACGTTTTCAGCCAACACTGCCTCTGCTGCACCCCTGTCCTTAGGGGGTCAGGACACAGTGTCCTGGGGCTTCTCTGAGCAGCCTTCACAGCCCCCCCTCCAACGCCTGCTGGCCCACGCTCCTTCCCTTCTCCAGGCCCCCGAGACTCCCATCTCCTGGGCTCAAGTGGCTCCAGTGGCTCACTGAAGACGATCAAGGCCTTCTCCAGGGATGGGGCAGGGATCCCCGGGGCACTGGGCACAGCTCCCGGCATGCCAATTCCCCCTGGCATCCTGATACCATCTAGAGTTTGCCCCCAGCTGCTCTGAGAGGCAGACTTGCCCAAGGCACTGAGCCCTGGGAGCCTAGGCAGGTGGGAGCCTGACTGGGGTGGGGGTGGGGGACCCTCAACTGAGCTGCCCTGAGGGTTAACCCAGAGCACCGTGGCTCACCACCTGGTCCTTTGGCACCCACATTTCCGTTTGATGAGTCAGCCATCAGCCGTTTCTTGTGACTTGTCAGCAGAACCCTACTGGCTTTGGGGCGGAGAGGAAGGGGAAAGAAGGTGGCACTCCTTCCCTCCCCAAGGATGATGCCTTTTTTCAGAGATCTCGAGCCAAGGCCTGGCTTCCCTGGGCACCTTGTTAAGAGAAGCATCTATTGTGAAATTCCAGCAGCTGCCGGGAATGGGAATGGCCCTCACCCGTGGTGGGGTCATGTTGAAATAGTCAGCAGCCGGGCTTGCCCCCGTCTCCAAGTTCCTCTTCCGAGTCAGTAAGGGTGAGTCCTTAGTGGGGACCCTGAGCAGAACAGGGAGGCCTGGAGTTGGGGAGAGGTGACCACAGAGGGCACAGAGGGAGACCTCCTCTTCACATGTTCACCTGACCTCATGATGCAAGACAGGGTCATCTTCCCAAATGTGCAGGACTAGTGGAAGGTCTGCCTAGGTCCAACTCTCCTGTGGCAGCCCCCATTGGGGCAGGGAGGGGGGCTTCTTTTCTTGGAGGATTTCTCAAACACTGGAATGGCAGAGGTAGAGGGCCTACATCTCATAGGGGGAGAAATAGCCTCCAGGCTCTGGCCGGCACCCACACAGTTTCCCTTCTGTTCTGGAATATTGCAGGTCCATGCTTTGAAGCCTTAGTTCCACAGGTGGGAATAAGAAAGGCACCAAGGCATGTAGTCCTGCACTGACCCTCCCCGCATCGGTCCTGCATCACTCCTCCCTCTGCCCCTTCCTATTGCCCCCTGTGGTTTGACCTCCCTTCTCTGGCCTCGCTCTTCTCCCCATGACTATTCAAGGCAGAATCTCTTCTGTGACCTAATTTTAAAATGTCTCACCATCAAAGCAGGAAGGATACACTCGAAACTAAAGACACTGGGGTAAGAAAGTGAGAAGGAGAGGAGAATGAGCTGGGGAGGAGGAAGGGCAACAATTCTTTGGGGTCTATTTCTATGTTTCACTTTGACTCTCAGAACTATAGCAAGGTTATACATACCCCAAATTATATAAATAACTCGGGTCAACTGGGATTGCGGTGGACAGGGAGACAAAAATCTAAACAAAATGAATGGACCCAAATGCATTATAAATGAGTAACATAACCACACTGAGAGGGACAGAGGAAGAAAGAATTAAATGGAGGAACTTTGGAAAATAGTATTTTGACTGGCTACTATAAGGCTAAAGACAAAAAGAACTACACACAAACATCGTTTTCTAATTATTAAACCTGTTTGCCATAGGGATGTGTGTTTAAAATCTGGAGACCTCTTTATGTGTGTGCTATGACTAAGCAAACAAGTAAATGTATCATAGATTATGAGAGCCAGCTTCTCACTGTAGGAGAAAGAAGTGACAAATAAGGAGTAGGGGAAATCTAGAATGAACCAACCCGGTTAGATGGGAGTTGGAGAAATCAGCATGAACTCATGGATTTTGAATGTATTTACACAGAGATACATACAGAAGTGAAAAGGATGTGTGTATGCTTGCGTTAAAAGGCATACATATATTTTCTGGCTCTGCCGAGAGAGCCAGAAAATGACATCCCAGTAGCAATGAGCACACCTAGTGCCCATGTATTGGTTTCTAAATACCATTCTCCACTCACAGGAACCAGGGCTCCTTAGAGGAATGGCTGATTCCAGGACTAGGGCAGGAAACATATAAGATGAACCAGGAACATCTTACAGTGTCAGAAAATGTCATTCCTTGAAAAGGGACAGGAGTGTGAGAGGATAGGGGAGCCAGCTCAAAAGAGCTTCCAATGGCTAAAGCCAGGACAATTTTAATGACAAAATAAATAATGAAAGTGCCGGATTATAATTTATAGAATGAAATAAATACTCATGAGTCTACACTAATGTTCTAAACAGTTGGAGGAGAAGGAACAAATCTTTATAAAAGAATACCCATCAATAAATGTGGCTAGAAGAAAAAAAATACAAAATCACCATTAGGCAAATGCCACAGTAATAACCATCCTCAGTATGATTATTAGAATCCATGGATGAAAATCTCAGAGGGGACAGCATACCTGCATAGTTTCAGAGTATTTCCTCTAAGAAATTAATTGATTACAAGGGAAAAATAATAATTTCACAGTGGAGAAACCCAGCACCACCTTACCCTCACGATCCAAGTTAATATTACCAACAGTAAGATATGTCAAGATCCTATCTCCCCTGATATGATGCACTGAGAGAGACCCGATGTCACTTCTGCAGAATTCTTACCAAAAACATGCATAATCACGACTGGGTCGTGAGAAGACATCCTATAACATAACCGAGCAGTTCTCACCAGAATGTCAAGGTCATAAAAGGTAAAGGAAGACCAAGGAACTGCCGTAGATTGGAGGAACTTGAGGAGACACAATGTGGGATCCTGGATGGGACTCTGGAACTAAAAGGAGACATTGGGTGGGGAGAAGATGGCTAAAATCCAAATAAGGTCCACAGTTTAGTGAGCAGTATTGTACCAACGATCATTTCCTGGTTTTGGTAACTATACCAAGTCACGTGAGTTGTTGGCATTCAGGGAAGCTGGTCGGTTGGCCTCCATAGTCCTAAGACCCTTTCCATAGGCTTACGTATCCTTTGAACATACCTCCAGTTGGTTATTCGATGCCTTGCTGTCCTTCGTTACTCTGTTTCAAGTTCCCACTTCATGTGTGGTCACAGTTCCTAATTACTGGTGGGTGGGCCAGTGCAGGGCTAGCTGCTTCCCCACTAACCCAGTGTTCCTCAACTGGGATAGATAATTTCTCAGGCTCTTGGAGGGTCTCTGAGGGCTCTCTGTGAGACTACTTAAACTTTCCATTTTGATGGCAATCTAGAAACCTAGAAATCAGTAGTTAGTATATTTTGGAGCACGTTCATGATACCTATGACCAAATGTTACCATAAAAAGTCAAAGACCGGTCTTCATTTGAGACCATCACCTAAAAGGACAGGGCATGCCAGGTGTGTTCTTGGAGTCTACTGGGTTCAGGTCGAACACAATGAGTTGATGGAACGTGTTTAGTAAAAGGAGAAACACTTACACCATCTGAGGAGAAACCAGAATGTAAATTAGTGGAAAATTTGTGCCCGGCTTTTTACAAGCGTTCAGTAAATCCTATCTTTTAGCTATCAGCATGCTTTCTGGGCATAAACAATCCTATGGCCCAATTCCAGAGAGCTTTGAGACTGGGCCAGGAAATAAAACACTCTCTAGTTGATTCCGCTGCAGTCAGGCTTGAGAAGTGATGCCTTCTATTTTTCAAAGACACACATGTACTAGACTATTTGACTAGGAAAGCATCCTGGAGACCAGCTAGTGCATTCCTCCCATTCTACAGACAGGAAAATGGAGACTCTGAGCAGAGATGGGCCTTGCTCAGATTAGAAAGTGGCAAATCCATCTCTAGAATCTGAGCCTAGAACCTACGGGAGTCACGGCACCCACTTGTTTAGGTGGGAGTCAACCTCTGCCATCCATCAGTGAGACCTCGGCTCTTCTCCTCAAGGTTATTTCTAGAATCCTTTTTAAAATTTCTTTTCATGGGGCGCCTGTGTGGCTCAGTGGGTTAAAGCCTCTGCCTTCGGCTCAGGTCATGATCTCAGGGTCCTGGGATCAAGCTCATCAGGCTCTCTCCTCAGCAGGGAGCCTGCTTCCTCCTCTCTCTGCCTGCTTCTCTGCCTACTTGTGATCTCTGTCAAATAAATAAATACAATCTTAAAAAAACTTTCTTTTAACATTATTGCGTAAGTATTCAACTCCTTCACGTGTCAGCTTTGTGAATTTAGGTTTTCTGACAACATCATTCATTTTAATCAACATTTAAAATCTTAACTAGCCAAGAGCTGGGTCTAGAATTTCTATACAGTTTTAAAGAAATTGTTTCTGAACCTGCAATTTTAGTCCCTCTCTTATTCTAAATGTTGTAAAATTACGTTTTAAAAAAATGCAGATCTGGATCGGATTTGTATTAAATATTTTTACACTATATCACAATTCTTTAAATAATTCTAGTTGATATTCATGATAAATGTAGTAACTATGAAGATGGCAATGTTGCATTGGGGAGAAGGCAGCCGCTTTAAAATGGATTTACTTAATTTCTTGCTGTTTATTTTTGTTTGTTTGTTTCTTTGTTTTTATGCTATGTCACCCCTCATTATGAGTTCCTTATTTTGATTCATTTCTTGCTCAGCTGGAGCATTCTGAGTAACTTCACAATGCGTGTGTGGGTGAGGTAGTTTCTGGGCGTTTCTATGTCAAAAGCCATTTCATTCATTGAGGCTCACGATGATTTCTACATTTGCCGATTAAAGAGTCGGCGTAATTCATCATTTTTTTCACCTCCAGAATGTTTCTAGGAACCCAAAATAATCAACCAAAGGCATGGTTACCACAAAGAGAAGTAGATAAAGTGGTTTGCTACAAATACAGAAATTTGGTACAAGATAGAAATCAACTATTGCTTCGTTATATGAACAAAAACCAGAAATTGCACTGGGGAAAAAAAATAAGAAAAAATATGAAGAGAAGATAAACTTTAAGAATAGGCAAGATTTCAGTGAGACAAAACTTTTGAAGGACACAAAAGAAGGCAAATAAATGGAAATACATACATTATTATGAGATGGGAACACTCGGTATCAAAGAATTAATTCAAAATGGATCAGAGCCTCAATGTAAAGAGCTTCAGTGATAAAACTCTTGGAAGAAAACATAAGGGAGAGGCTTCCTCACCCTCGATTTGCCCATGATTTCTTGGCTATGACACCAAAAAGCAACAAAATACAGATAAAGTGGACTTCCATCAAAATCGAAAACTCTGCGCATCACAGTCAAGAGAGTGAAGAGGTAAACCTACAGAATGGGAGAAAATATTTGTAAATCATCTATCTGATGAGGAGCCAATATCCAGAATATATAAACAATTCCTACAAGTCAAGAACAGCAACAACCACAAAAAACCATTACAAAAAAAAAAAAAGGACAAGAAACTTGACTAAACAGTGCTGTAAAGAAGACATCCAGATGGCCGACAGGGACACGAGAAGATGCTAACATCACCCACCCATAGGGAAATGCAAATCAAAACCACAAGGAGAGAGAGGCGCTTGGGTGTTTCAGTTGGTTAAGCGTTTAAGCCTCTGCCTTCAGCTCAGGTCATGATCTCAGGGTCCTGATATCAAGCCCCACGTCCAGCAGGCTCCCTGCTCAGCTGGAGGGGTGGGGTGTGGGGGTGACTGCTTCTCCCTATCCCTCTGCCCCTCCCCCTGCTCCTGTGTGCTCTCCCTCCCTCTCCCAAATCAGCACAAAAAAAAAAAAAACTTAAAGAAAAAAGAACCCAAAACCACAATGAGATACCACCTTGCGCCCATTCCGATGGCTACCATAAACAAAAGAGAACAAAAAGAAGGGTTAGTGAGGGTGAGGAGAAATGGGAATCCTTGTGCACTGCCGAATGTGGAATGCTGCTGGTGGTTTTCCCCCAAATTAAAAATAGAATGACCACATGATCCAGCAATTCCACTATGGAGTATATCCAAAAGGCCTGACTGCCGGGATGTGAACGGACCCTGTATATCTGTGCTCCGGCATCATTATTCACAAGAGCCAAACAGCAGGAGAAACTCCAGTGTCCACGGACACAGGTGAGTGGACACACAGAATACGGCGTATACCGAAATGGGATAGTCTGCAGCCGTAAAAAGGAAGGAAATCCTGTCACATGCTCCAACACGGAGGAACCTTGAGGACACTGTGCTGAGAAAAATAAGCCAGTCACGAAGAGAAAAATACTGTATAATTCCCCATCTAGGAGGCACCCAGAGCAATGAGATTCATAGAGACAGAGCTGAAAGGTGGCTGTCATGGGCTGGGGGACAGGACACGGGTGCAGAGTTTTAGCTTTATACAACGAAATGAATGGGCTTCGCACCACTGATCTATACACTTACCAACATGAAGATGGTAAGTTTTATTTTATTTATTTTATTTGTTTAAGATTTTTATTTATTTAGGGGCACCAGTGTGGCTCAGTGGGTTAAGCCACTGCCTTTGGCTCAGGTCATGATCCCAGGGTCCTGGGATCAAGCCCCGCCTCTCTCTCTGCCTGCCTCTCTGCCTGCTTGTGATTTCTCTCCATGCCAAATAAATAAATAAAAATCTTTTTTTAAAAGATTTTTTAAAAAGATATTTAAAAGATTTTAAAAA
Organism: Taxidea taxus jeffersonii; assembly: GCA_003697995.1. Classification (NCBI taxonomy): domain Eukaryota; kingdom Metazoa; phylum Chordata; class Mammalia; order Carnivora; family Mustelidae; genus Taxidea; species Taxidea taxus. The sequence goes on along the minus strand of RCUC01133554.1, from coordinate 66,299 downwards.
AAGATTTTTATTTATTTATTTGACACAGAGGGAGAGTGAGAGAGCACGAGTGGAGGGGAGGAGCAGAGGGAGAGGGAAATGCAGACTCCCCGCTGAGCAGAGAGCCCAATGAGGGCCTCCATCCCAGGACCCTGGGATCATGATCTGAGCCGAAGGTAGACGCTCAACGGATGGAACCACCCAGGTGCCCTGAGGTGGTAAATTTCACATCTTGCGTGTTCTACCACAACTTTAAAAAAGGAGACAACAAATAATTAATTGACACATTTGCAATATTACATAGGAATGTCAATTCTCTGTAAGCTTCAGCTTAGAGAACAGGAAGGATGGAAAGAGGGTGGGCAGGCAGGCAGGCTGGCTATTCCAAGAGGCTGTTCTGTGTCAGATATCACGTGGGGCACTTTCACTGGATTGCCTAGTTTAATGACCATCACTAGCCCATGACATAATGATAGTCACCCACAACTCCTGCAGCTCAGGGAGAGTCAGTCATGTATTTGCCCAAGTTCTTGGGGTCCCCGTTCCTATGAGCCGAGCTGTAAGCACATCCAAAGTTGGCCTGACTCCGAAAGGCCACATTCTTTCCTGGGCCGTGTTCATAGGAAATGATCCCTGCTCTTCGCTAGACACTCCGAGGGCTGAGTATGGGGTTATGCCTCTGTATTATAATTTGAGGCTTCCAGCAAAGACATCTTGCACACAAATTGCCCCAATTCTCATGGCCAGTGATTCATTCCCCACTGGGTTAGGATGGCTCACTTCCTCTGGCCTCGCTGACTCTTCAAAATGCAAGCTATATGGAGGGATATTTAGCTCACAGATGCGTCCAAGACAGCAGTGAAAGTAGACAGTGGACATCAGAAGGACTGCAGGGCCATGAAAGGGAGGAAATGGGAAAAGGGAAGCAGTGATTGTTGGAGGAGGTGCGGGGAGCAGCAAGGTGAAGTAGATGGGCACGCAAAGGGAGAACCGCCAAGGAAACAGAGATAAGCCTTAGCTTACTTCTCACCTTTGCTCATGCCCTTTTTTTACTAAGGAAAGGTGCCAGGCTGCTTGGGAAGACCAGTGTTGTAATTAAGACCCAGATGGAATAAGAGGAGGGAAGGGAAGGAGAAAGACACTGATGTCCGTTCAGCTGACTCTATACCAGAAACCACTTAGGGCTTGAAGCCCATGACCTTGTTATTTCTGAGCAACCTTGCAAAACCCTGAACACCCAAGGATGAGGAGTGTCCTGGTGGGTATGTGACTTTCCCCAGGTAGCACAACTAGCACATAGCATGAGCAGGAAGATTTGAGCCACGTGAACCCAGTTCTGACTCCCTGGGTAGGAGGGAGAATACTGGGAAGAACACTGGGAAGAATACAGAGAAGAGAACAGGATGCTCAATGCTGCCTTTGCTATTTTTTAAAAAAATGTTTAAATGCTTTAGCTTCATTTTTTAAAGATTTTATTCATTTATTTGACAGAGAGAGATCACAAGTAGGCGGGGGGGGGGCGGGAAGCAGGCTCCCCGCTGAGCAGAGATCCTGATTCGGGGCTCGATCCCAGGACCCTGAGATCATGACCTGAGCTGAAGGCAGAGGCTTTAACCCACTGAGCCACCCAGGCGCCCCAGATGCTGCCTTTGCTATTATACTGAGGATAACAGCAGCTAATGCTGAGGGGTTACTATATGCCAGGCAATGTTCTAGGTTCTTTCTATGAATTCATTCCCTGGCTTCATAGGAGGTACACACATTCTTGTCCCCATTTTACAGATGAGAGGAGTGAGGCATAGAGGGCTCTCTCAGCTGGCAAATGATGCCTGGCCTTTCTTGGCATGCCCTAGCAACTTGGCGTCCCCGTGCAATAAAGGGGAACATAAGACGGGCAGGCTGAAATTACTGCCAAGATGGGGAACGACAGAAAGACTACAGGAACTTGCCAAGGTATAAACTCCCAGGCTAACCCCTGGGCGCTTGGCATGGGAGGCTATTTTAATCCAGCTGCCTCTCAAACGCAGAGCCTGTCCTGTTTGCCAGCAAGGGCTTGCACGGTAACAGAGCGACCGATAAATAAACGTAAAAGCTCAAGAAAGGCCAATTACATATATACGGGCAGGTTTCTGATTTTTCTGGAAGCAGCCAAAGATGGTGGTTGTCATGATGAGTTGCGTTCATCACAGGCTGCTCACACTTGGCAGGTTCATTGCCAATTTGTAAGACAGAGTGTCTATTGCATAGTTTGGGGCAAAGACGATCGTATGGAGCCTTCCGACATCCAGACACTTTGCCATGGGAATAGATTCAGCACAGACTGGTCTCAGCCATTATTCTGTCCTGTCCCTCCACATTTTCCTCCCTCCCAGAGTGAGAACCACTCAGCCCCCCCGTCTTCTCTCCATCCTCCCAACAACAGGTGCCCGATCTCGGACACTGACGCATCCATCTCCGTCAGCCTCCTTCTCCTCCCTCTCTTTAAACTCTTGCCAATTATTTAAGTAAAAAATCTCTTGCCTTCTCCCTTTCCAGCCCATTCATGAATACGGTTTAGTGGTGCAAGAGAAACTCCTCAGGCAAGAAAAGAAATCATTAAGGTTTGTGGATGGAACTGAGATCAGAAACTCGTCCTGATACTTGGCCAGGTGTGGTTTTTACAACTTTTTACAAAACAGACACTGATTTCGAGAGTCCCAGAGAGCCCAGTCTAGAACTGCCTGGGACTCTAAGGGGCTATTCACTGATGTTCGGGCAGTGGACGCCGAGGTAGTCTTTCCCCAGCCTCACCAAATACACTCACAACGACACAGAAAAACTCACAGTCCACACTGAAGACCGACACTTGGTATGGTTTGGGCATCGTGTCTAAATCAGATGGAAATGGATTTGGGAAATCCAAGTTCAGTTCTGGCCAAAATCTCTATGGAAGGTGGGCGGGGCTGGCATCATGGCTAATTTAAAGTTTGGCCCCTAAGTGGATGTGCCCCCTTTCCAGACGGTTGACTGCCTCTGTCCCCTCCATTCACGAAGATTGGTGGGTTGTACTGGCTGACATGTTTGGGAAGTTTGGGGCGAGGACAATTTGGGAGGGGAAAACAAGAGTCCTACCATGTCCACATTGTATCACATTTTGAGCATCCAATGTTAAGAGGTGGCACGTGAAGAATGAGCAGGAGGATGCTGAGAAGGTGGGCTTCGTGCAGAAAGAGGGGACAATGATGTCACAGACCCTCAAAACAAGAATGATGCAAGGAGGGAGAATGGACTATTGCTGTAACATCCAAAACGTGAGGACAGAGAAGTGACCACTGGACTTGGATGGAGGTTTGGGCAACCTGGAATGAATACGGAGGGGGGCTAGAAGACCCAATGGAATAGGCTGAGGAGAGTAAAGGAGGTGAGGGAGAGTCAACTCCTTCAAGAAGCTTGCTTGGTTGGATTTTATGAGACACTCTGATATCCTTCTGCTAAGTTTTTTTTTTTTTTTTTTTTTTTTTTTTTTTTACCTAGCACAAGTTCATTTCTGCTAAGGGTGACCAAAAGGATCCCAAGGTGCTTCCAATTATGTCTTTTTAAAGTCCTATATCTGGGACGCCTGGGTGGCTCAGTTGGTTAAGCGGCTGCCTTCGGCTCGGGTCATGATCCCAGCGTCCTGGGATTGAGTCCCACATTGGGCTCCTTGCTCGGCAGGGAGCCTGCTTCTCCCTCTGCCTCTGCCTGCCACTCTGTCTGCCTGTGCTCGCGCGCGCTCTCTCTCTCTAACAAATAAATAAATAAAATATTTTTAAAAAATAAATAAAGTCCTATATCTACATCTAAAAAGGGGCACCTGGCTGGCTCAGTCAGTAGAGCATGAGACTCTTGATCTCAGAGTTGTGAGTTCAAGCCCCATGTTGGGCATAGAGATGACTTAAAAATAAAAAATCTTTTCATCTAAAAAATTATATAGGGTTATCTGCCACGTGTTAATCTGAGTCTGAAAGGCAAGATTAGATAGCATTTTTACCTTATCTAAAAACATTTTTATAATAACATATATTTTACACATTATTTTTTGATTGCACAAAAAATAGGTGTCAAGTATATGAAAAATCGACAATGGTCTGGCAAAGTGGAGAAGACGTACTTGTCCCTACTCCTCCTGCAAAGTACAGTGTAAGTCCTGGACATTACATACAAATAACATACAAAGGAAAGAGAAAACAAAAAGGGGACATAGTGGTGAACAAGATGGAAAAGGATTTCTTTTTTGCCTCATATATCCTAGACTTGGACCCGAGGAGCCAACAACCTGGAAACACCAATGGGTACAGACAGAAAAAGCCCCACAAAAAGCCTGGTCTTTCCAGCAAAAGGCTCAGCAAAGAGGCAGCCTAGCCAAGACACAAAACTTTTAGATATTAACCACGCTACTCCAGCTAAACACCGCAGAAAGAACTATGGCACCATCTCTAATAGCAAAGACCAAATTGGGGGGGAAGGGGTGCTGAACTTGCTCTAGCTGGGCTCTAATGAGTTGCCTGACCCCTCCTCCCCCAACCATGAGTGGTGTCTCAGAGAACCAAGCCTTTCATCCTCTCTGACAGTAACAAGCCTGTTACCACACCATGGTATCAGCGAGGACCACCAGGGACCTGGACTTCCAGCCCCACCAGACAGTCAAGAGTCCCCCCACCCCCATCCCTTGACTAGAGCGATGTCGGAAGAAGCCTAGTGAGAGCCAGGACTTTCACTGCTGCCCAATGGTGATGAGGTCACTTCCTCTACCCCATGGTGTTGATGGAGCAGTAATGAGACACCCTTGTGCCTCCCAGGCAGGGCAGCATCAGTGGAAGCCTAGTTGGAAGCCACAGGTCCCACTCCCCCCTCCCCAGCAGGAATCAGGAGCACCTCCTTCTTGTCAATAGAAGCTGAGAATGGAAGCTGGACTTCTACCCTCCCCTGGTAGTGATGAGGCAGTACCCTCTCTGTTCAGGGAAGTGTTAGGGGAAGCCAGCTAAAACAGGGGTTTAAATAAGACCCAGAGCCTCTTAAGTCTTATAATACCCCACATGCCAGGTTTCAGTGGAAAATAACCTGTCACACCAAGGACAAGGAATGAAATGAAGCGAACTATATAAATTAAGAAGAAAAAAAAAAAAAAGACAGTCAGTACGTACCAACACCCAAATCACAGATGTTAAAATTATCTGACAAAGCTTTGAAGCAGCTTCATTAAAAATGATTCAATGGGCAATTATAAACAAAGAAAAACTAAGAACATTCAGAAAAGAAACAGAAGATAGGAATGCAAAGCTATGGAAATTCTAGAACCAAAAGATACAATAACCTGAAATAAAAACCTCAGAGGACGGGTTCCACAGCAGATGGAGGGGACTGAGGAAAGAATCAGTGAACTTGAATCCAGAACAACAATGTTACCCAAGCTGAACAGAGAGAAAACCAACTAGGGAAAAATGAACAGAGCCTCGGGGACCTGTGGGGCTCTAAAAATGGTCTCACATGTGTATCATCTGAGTCCGAGTGGTGAGGGCAAAGCTGGAAAAGTGCTCAAAGAAATAGTGGTTGAAAACTCGTAAATTTGGCAAAATACATAAAACTACAGATTCAAGAAGCTATGTGAACCCTAGACAAGATAAAGCCAAGAAATACACACCAAGATATATTAGGGTCAAACTTCTGAAAAATCAAGACAAGGGGAAAAAATCTTGAAAGCAGCAAGAGAGGAAGACCATCTTCTCTTAGAGGGAAAACAATTCAAATGACAGTGGATTTCTCATCAGAAGTCATGAAAGCCAAAATGTACAGAACAACATTTTTCAAGTGCTTAATCAATAGCCAGCTCCGAATCCTATATTCAGAAAAAATACCTTTCAGGAATGAAAAAGAAATTAAGACATTTTTAGATGAAGAAAACTAAGGGACTTTGTCAGCAGCATAGCTACCCTAAAGAATGGTTGACCGAAATTCTCTAAACAGAAAGAGCATGATTAAAAAAAAAAAAAAGTGGGGCACCTGGGTGGCTCAGTGGGTTAAGCCTCTGCCTTCGGCTTGGGTCATGATCTCAGGGTCCTGGGATCAAGCCCCTCACTGGGCTCTCTGCTCAGCGGGGAGCCTGCTTCCTCCTCTCTCTCTCTCTCTCTCTCTCTGCCTGCTTGTGATCTCTGTCTATCAAATAAACAGATAAAATCTTTTTTAAAAAAGTGTCTTGCAGGAATGAAGAAAGAATATGGCAAGCAAATATGTAGATGATACAATAAGCTTTCCTTCTCCTCCTGTTTTCTAAATTATATTTGATGGTTGAGTCAAAATGGTTATAAGTATATGCAGAGTAAATACTTGAGACTATTATATTATAAATGAGAAAAGGTCAAGGGGCCTAAAGGGAAGTAAAGCTTCTACACTCCATTAGAATGGTAAAGTGATGACATCAGTCAACTGTGACTGTATGTGCATAAAACATAATAGGTAGAGCAGAAACTAAAAAAGCTGTACAAAGAGATACACACAAAAACATTACAGATAAGTCAAAATGGATCCTAAATGTTGTTCAAATAATCCAGAAGAAGGCAGGGGGAAAAAACCCAAGAAACAACAACAACAAAAACAGACCAGAAAAGAAGGCCCCAGAAAACAAATAATAAAGTAGCAGACTTAAGCTCTAACATATCAATAATTACATTAAATGTAAATGGGCTAAATATATCAATTAAAAGACAGAGATCCGTAGTGGATTGCAAAACGTGACACAAGGGCTTGCTGTCCGTAGTAAACTCATAAATGTAGTGTTACTGGCAGACTGAAAATCATATGTGGGCAAGAACATACCATGTAAACATTACTAAAAAAAAAAAAAAAGGAGTGGCTATATTAATATCAGAAAATGTACACTTCAAAGCAAAGAAAATTACCAGAGACAGAGAGTGACATTATAGAATGACAAAAAGGTCAAGCCACCAAAAAGACACAGCTATCCTAAATTTGTTTCCCTAAACAATGACATTGCCAACTGCACGAAGTAAAAATTGATAAAATGGAAAGGAGAACTAAACATACCCATAATTACAGCTGGAGGCATCAACTGCCTTCTCTCAACAACAGAGAGAAGCTATATAGAAAATCAGCAAGGACACATGAGAACTAAGTCACACCATCAATCAACAGGATCTAGTCAAAACCTACAGAACACCCCACCCAATGACAGCAAAATACACATTCTTTTCAAGTACCCCATGAGCCATATACCGAGACAGACCATATCCTGGGCCTTAAAACCAACCTCGACAAACGTAAGAGAACTGAAATCATACAGAGTGTGTTCTCTGACTACAAGAGAATCAAACTAGAAAGCAAACAGAAAGATAAGATAACAGGACAACCCCAAACACTTAGAAACTAACCATAATCTGGAAAATCCATGGGTCAGAGAGAAAGCCTCAAGGGAAATCCCAAAATGCAGAAAACAGAATGAAAAGGAATATCTAACATATCAAAGGTTGTGGGACACAACTAAAGCAGTCTAAGAAGGAGATTTGTAGCACTAAATACATACATTAGAATTGCCAGCAGTTGTACCCCTGGGCATTTATCTCAGAGAAATGAAAAGTTAGGCTCACCCCAAAAACCTACACATGAACGTTTATAGCAGCTTTATTCATAATAGCCCCAAACTGAAAACAACCCAGATGTCTTTGGGTGGGTGAAGAGTTTAACAAACTATGGTACGGCTATACCATCAAATACCACTCAGCAGTAAGAGGAAAACAATTATTGATATACACCCCAAATGATGAATCTCCAGATGACTATGCTGAATCGAAAGCTGATCCCAAAAGATTATCTACGGTCTGATTCAATTTATATAACATTCTGGAAATGACCGGATTATAGAATGGCTACGGACTGGAAGAAAATATTCACAACACATGTATCTGACAAATGACTTGCGTCTTGGAATTGAACACGTAGGAGTGGACACTTCACAAAAGATGTCCAAATGGTCACAACACACGTGAGAATATGCTCGCCACCATTAGTTCTCAGGGAAATGGAGACTTGAAACCACAGTGCGATCACACTAGACTAGAAGAGCTAAAATTAAAAAGGTTAGCGATAGCAGAGTAGCAAGGGTATGGAACAGCGGAACGTCGCTTGCGGAAGCAACAAATGGTGCAGCCACTTTGGAAACCTGCTCGGCAGCTCTGTCAGGTTCACAAATAACCTACCATTTTGACCCAATAATTTCACTTATTTACCCCAAATAAAGGAGGACCTATATTGGCCAAAAGACATGTACCAAAAAGTGTTCAAGCAGCTTCATGTAGCGTGGCGGCAAACTGGAAACAGCCCGATCCATCAATAGAGAAGGTGAAAACGTGTGCGGTATATGTTTACCCATTTACTCAGCGATGCAAGAAACAAAACAAAAGTACCAGCAAGTACTGGTATGCATGGAAACCAAAAATATGGTGTGCCTATGAAGCCGGACACAAAAAGACAGATACTCCCTGGCTGTATTCACAAAAAGTTCTAGAATAGGCAAAACCAATCTATGGTGAAATAAATAAAAATGGCAATTGCCTCCAGCTGGTACAGGGAGAGCTGATCCGGAATGGGCATGTGGGCACTTTCTGGGGTGATAGAAATATTCTAGACCTTGCTAAGAATCCAGGCTGAACAGGTACACATATTTTCCATAACTCACCAAAGTGTACAATAAAATGTGTGTACTTTGCTGCATATAAACCTCAATAAAAATGTCTTTAGAGACTTGTGCGATACCTTTCGGTACAGAATAAATCTTTAAAGTTTTTCTCAGCCTGACTATTGTCTGCACCCCACTTTCCTTTTTCAAACACACAGACTTTGCCACCTGTCTGCCCTTGTTATCCTTCTAGTCCTTTCTAATGCACAAATATGCCCCCATGCATACCTACACGTTTACATGTATTTTCTTCGAACACAGATGGGATCACAGCATAGACATGGTATTCTATGCAGAACTGTCTCCCAAAACGCACATCTGATTATCACTCCCTCCCCGTCCCTTAAAGCTGATGGTCTTTTTGGTGCCTCAGGACAAGTTTCGACCCCCAACCCGGATTATAAGACCCTGAGAGGTCTGGACCCTTCCTCCCTGGTCAGTCTCACCACCCTCACCTTCCGACTCCATAATGAACATCTCCCTGCCTGGACTCCTTCTGCCTGAAACATTTCCACCATCTTCTCCTGCTTCTGCTGTGGCTAATATATATTCTTCTGTCTTTGTTTATAAAGTCCCTTCTTCAGGGACGCCGTCCTGACTCGCACACTGGGCTGGGTGCCCACCCCCGCCCCTGCTCCCCCAGTTTGTTGTAACTGCTTCCTCTACTGGGCTCTCAGCTTGGCAACAGTGGCACACGCGCCCTACAAATGGTTCCAACTCCAGCCTCTGGAGCGAGGCCCCATGAATTCTCCCTGGACATGGGGAGCGTGCCAATATGCTGTGCAAACCAAAAGCCCTGCTCAAACTTGTGGCCATGATGTAGTGACCATACGAGCATGAGGGGATCTTCCTCAGGCTTTGGGGGAAATCACATCTGCTGTAACCTCCCAGTGAGTCAGTCCTGGGTGGTGTCGAACTGGTCATTTTCGGCTACCCACGGTGTGAGCAGATAGCCCCCAGAGACCTCCTTCCTCCTGCATTTCCCTCCCTGGGACCAAAGGAAGAGATTCAGGCCAGAACGCAAGCTTTCCAGGAGCCGTTCCTAACGCCACAGAGTACAGAACGATTTGCAGTGCTGTTAACGTGTTTCCTTCTGTACACTGTTCCCTCCCCTCACTGCCTCCGTGCTAATAAGGCAACCACCTCAGGGAAGGCCGGTGGCAGGAAAATGAAAAACTCTGAGCTCCTAGACAGCTCCTGGTGGGACTGGCGAAACTCAGGGCTGGATTTCAATCGATGTAAGAAGGGTCAAGAAAGGGGTTCTTTTTTTCTTTTCATAAACTGCGATTTGTAGAGCAGTTGTAGGTTCACAGAAAAAAATGAACAGAAAGTACAGAGTTCCCACATACTCCTTCTGACCCCCAACTCCCTCCCGCCCACAGTTTCCCCTTTTGTTAATACCTTCCATGACTGTGGTGTACTTATTACAATTGATGAGCTGATGTTGGTACAATGATATTAACCAAAGTCCACAGTTTACATTAGGGTTCCTTCTGAATATTACAGTTATACAGTGTTATATATAGTTACCAGACACAAAATGCCATGTATCTACCGTGAGAGTATCACAAAGAATCATTTTACCCGCTCTGAAAATCCCCTATGCTATAATCTATTCATCCCTTCCCCTCTCTTCAAGCCCTGGCAACCACTGATCTTTGTACTGTCTCTACAGTTTTGCCTTTACCAAAATGTCACGCAGTTGGCGTTATATATTATGTAGACTTTTCAGACGGGCCTCTTTCACTTAGTAATATGCATTTAAAGTCCCTCTGTGGCTTGGCGTGTCTTCATAGCTTACGTCTTTCTATAACTAAAAAACATTTCATTCGATGGATATACCATAATTTGTTTATCCACTCACCTTCTGAAGGACATCTCAGTGGCTTCCAATTTTTGACAATATGAATATAGGTGCAGGTTTTTGTGTGGAAATAAGTTTCAACTCCTTTTGGTAAATACCTAGAAGCCTAACTGCTAGATCATATATGGCAAGACTTCTTAACTTTCTAAGAAACCACCCAACAGTCTTCCAAAGTGGCTATACCATTTTGCATCTCTACCAGGAATGAACCAGAGTTCCCATTTCTCCACATCCTCCCCAGCATTTGGTGTTGTCAGTGTCTTGGATTTCAGCCATTTTAATAGTATTTCATTTTAACTTCCAATTTCCCTAGGGACATACAATGTTGAGCATCTTTTTATAAGCTTATTTGCCATCTATATATCTTCTTTGATGAGCAGTTCAGATCTTTTGCCCATTTTTCTTTTTTATTTTTTAAGTGAAATTTTTATTCAAGTATGACATTATATACAAAATGTACACATATCATAAGAGTAGTCTGATGAGCTTTCACAAAGTGATCACACCCATAGAACCAGCACCCCGGATTAAGAAGCAGAACACAATCTATTTTTATTTTCTTATTGTTGAGTTTTAAGAACTCTTTGTATATTCTGGATACAAGTTCTTTGTCAGAGAAGTGTTTTGCAAATACTTTCTTCTAGTCTATGGCTTGTGTTTTCATTCTCTTTACAGTGTCTTTAACAGAGCAGAAGTTTTCATGTTAATAGGGCCCAACTCATCAAATTTTTCTTTCATGGATCATACTTTTGGTATTGTACCCAAAAACTCATTGCCAAACCCAAGGTCATCTAGATTTTCTCCTATTATCTTCTAGGAGTTTATGGTTTTGCATTTTTACCTTTTGGTGCATGATCTATTTTGAATTAATTTTGTGAAAGGTTTAAGCTTAATGTCAATTCACTTTTTGCTGTGGATACTCCATTGTTCTGGCACCATTTGTTAGAAAGATTATCCTCTCTTCATTGAATTGCCTTTGTTCTTTGACAAAAAGCAGTTGGTCATATTTGTGTTGACCTATTTCTGGGCTCTCTATTCCATTCCACTCATCTATTTGTCCATTCTTTCATCTACATCAGTTGTTTTTATTACTATAGCCTTATAGTAAGTCTTGAAGTCAGAGTGTCAGTTCTCCAACTTTGTTCTTTTTCTTCAATATTGTGTTGGCTATTCTGCAATTATTGCCTTTCCATATGAACTTTAGAATCAGTTTGTTGACACAGACAAAGTAATTTGTGGAGATTCTGATTGGAATGACATGGAAGAAGTGGCATATTAACAATATTGAGCCTGCCTATCCATGAACATGGAACATCTTCCCATTTATTTAGATCTTCTTTGACTTCCTTCACCAGGATTTTGTGGTTTTCCTAATATGGATTCTGTACATATTTTGTTAGATTTATTCCTAAGTATTTTTTTAGTGTGAATGTCAATGGTGTTATATTTATTTCAAATTCCAATGGCTTATTGTCAGTATATAGGAAAACAACAGATTTCTTTGTATTAATCTTGTATCTTGCAACCTTCCCATAATCACTTACTAATTCTAAGTTGGTTTGTTTGTTTTTGGTCAATTCTTGAAGATTTTCTACATAGATAATCTGGAACATGTTGTAAAGAATTGATACCATTTATTGTTTTAATGTTTGGTAAAATTCACCAGTGAAACCATCTGGGCCCGGTGCTTTCCATTTTGGAGGCTTATTAATTACTGATTAAATTTCTTTAATATATACAGATCTATTCCAATAATCCATCCTTGTGTGAGCTTTGATTGTGTTTTTCAGGAATTGGTCCATTTTATCTAAGTTATCAAATGTGTGGATATAGTTTTTCGTAAGATTCCTTTATTATCTTTTTAATGTCCATGTGGTGAGCAGTGACTTTATAAAGCTCAGATATAATTTACATAACAAAATATCTACCATTTTAAGGTTTATACTTCACTGCTTTCAGCATCTTCAGCAATCTGTGTATCTATCACCACGATCTAAATCCAGAACATTTCCATCACTTCAGAAAGAAACCCCACATCTATCAGCAGAAACTTCTCCCTCCTCCTACCATCTGGCAACTGCTAATCTACTCTCTGTTTCTATGAATTTCCTTACTCTGGACATTTCATGTACATGGGATCCCAACATACCATTTTTGGCATCTAGCTTTTTTAACTTAGTGTGTTTTCTAGATTCATCCATGTTGTAGTGTGCAATCATACTTACTCCTTTTCGTGACTGCATAGGATTCCATTATGTGGCCATATCTATCATGGCCAGTTCTTAAATACTTCCCTTTATGGATCAACATTCACACTGGATACCTGAAGGCCCCCTGCTCCAGCCCAGAGCAAAAGAAAACGACGCGAGACATTATCCAGGTATGCACGTTTCCCTTCCGCATGAAGGACAGTAAGGACTGGACCTAGCCTAGAATCTCCTCTGTGATAAAAAGGAGAAGGCTGCTTGAGTCTCGTGGGCTTAAGTAAAGCAACTGCCACTACCACCAACTCCTTCCCATGATGGGGTTCCCTCTGCCTGCCAGGCACCAGACCAGGCAGGCACATGCATGCAGAACAAAAGTGGACCTTCTTTTACCTCCACTGACACATGAGAAGACTATGGCTCTGAGAAATAAAGCCACTTTCCCAGGGTCTGCTGGAAGGATGCCAATCAGGTCTGCCTAACATCAAAGCCCTCCTCAGCTCTCAGGTAACACCTAAAATTCTTTCCCAAGTTGCTCTAGCAGCAGGAATTCCTAACCTTTTTATGCCCTAGATCTGAAGTCTGCAGACCCCTATTCTGAATAATGTTTCAAATGCACAGAACAACATGCATGGGACGGCAAGGAAATGAATTACGCTGAAACTACAGTTCCCGATTTTTTGTCATAATCAACCTTTGAAATAGTCATGTATGTTCTTCTCATTAACACATTAAGTAACAAAACCCAGCAGCCGGTCTAAGCACTATTATCACCTGAAAGTCATCAAAAGCATAAGTGACATTTGAGGTGCTCTCAACATGACCTACAAAGTGATAGGACCACATCTGGATTTCTACTGGGGACCGAGTTACAGATGCTACTAATATGACTATGGCTTGTTGTCTGCGTTCATAATGGAAGGAAACACTGAGCTTCAGTTAGAGGTGGGTGACAACAAAGATGGCACCCATTTCCCACGCAAGTTCTTGGACCCCCTGGGTGAGAGCCGCTGCTCCTCAGAAGCTGTGTGACCCAGAGGTCACAGGCATGTGGGCTGGGAGAGCAGGGCCTGATACAGATCGCCCTATTCAGGAGTCCCCCTATGAGAAAGAGTCACCCTCTTGCTCACTCTCCATCCCTAGTCTGGAATTCCTCAAATCCCCTTCTCTTCTGGGAAGTGCCCTAAATTGTGTTCCCATTCCTCCCGCTGGTTCCCATCTTCTTCTGAGTCTTACCCATCCTAGCTCTCTCAAGACAGTTTGATGTCTTCTTAAAATAACATCCTGGAGAGGTTTGGGGAGTTTCTAATCTCTCATATCAGACTTCTTATATGACTTCAGAAGGGCAGCCCCTAAGTGCGGTTCCCCCGGGAGAGGGGGAGGCCCCAGCTAAATGTGTGGTGCAGAGATACTGAATGAAAACCTAGGGCAGAGCCCAGCAAGGGGGGGTGACAGGGGCACAGCAGTTCCCTGGGCAGAGAGCCACTGGCCCTCCCGCCTCCTGGGACGGGGGGCTGCTTGGGTAACAGAGAACAGTGAGTTAAGCCGTGTAACCTCTGGGGACCTCAGTTTCTTCATCTGTAAAATGGGAGATGGGCCTCTCCATAGTGGCCCATTATGGGCTGGGGAATGGACAACAACAACAAAAAACTGGGGCTTGAATACAGCCCCAAAACCAACCATCACGCATGTTCAGAGTTCGCCCCCCACAGGATGAGACCCAGGGCAAACTCACCAAGTAGTGAGCACTTAAGGGGGGCGGGGCTTTCTGGCCTCAGTGCACAAAACGAGCCCAGCTCCCCCGCCGCCTCTCCTGCACACCTCCCGCTGTTCTGACACACAGCCATGGAGGGGATGGTTCAGGGTAGAGCCAGAGTTTGGACCCAGACCTCTTCAGCCTTCTGGCTCTTCCTCTCCAGTGAAGGCACCCCAGCCGGGGCCGTGCAAAGCCCCCCCGGTCTTGCCCTCAGTGTCTCCATAGAGAAAGTGCCTTCTGGGTGCCCCTTTGGCTCCAGTGCGACCGACGAGGGATGAAGCATTTTCCTTCCCAGCTACACCACCACCCTCCGCCCCCCACGAGGGGACAGCGGCACCAGCTGCAGTGGTCCCAGTGCACAGAGACCACTTTGCTTCCTGTCTAACCACGGTGATAAAGGTGGGGGGACCGCAGGCATGGGGGGGGGGGGTGACAGGTGCAGGGAAGCCCGACTCCACAGAAGCTCGTGCCCCTGCATCACCAAGTGACGGCATTACCAAGACACACCTGTTTCCATGGTTCCGGAGACCTGCCTGCTCCCCACAGCAGTGACTGGGGGTCAGCAGAGAAGGGGACACAGGGCCAGAGGGACAGAGGGGGAGGGGATGGGCGGCAGGGGGAGGAAGGGTGGGGAGGGGTGAGGAGGGGGCTTGAAGGTCAGGGTTGACCACAAGTACCCTGAAAACGTCTCGGGCCTGGGACGGATGAAAGAAGTTCAAAAACAAAAACAGAAAAGTCAAAATGCACACCAGCAGCCCCAGTGTTTCCTGTTTTTCTAACAAATCACCAATGATTTCCAAGAAAAGCAAGCCATGCTGCGCTTGGCCCCAGGCACAGCCGCAGAATTTGCACATCTGGCCTGTGCTTCGAGAGCGCCGCGCACCCGGGGGCACAGGATGTGGCGGACAGAAAGGGCTGCAGCTCCGCGTTGCACAGGGGCAAGGGGCCGGGAGCCGTGGGGCGTCGTCTCTGCAGGAAGACCCCAGGGCCTCGCAGACCCTTGGGGGGGCGGGGGGTGACACGTGGCGGGCTTCCCCGGCCTGTCGATTTCTCTGAGAATTTCCAGTCTGGTAGTGCAGGGGCTTCGGGGAGACCCCGTGGGGCCAGGTTTCCCCTAGAGGAGTGCGAAGCACCCCAGGACTCTTCTCAAGCTCCCCCATCCCCTCCCATTAGGTCCTGGGCTCTTTCAAAAGCCCCCCAAGAGGGAACCCCAGACCCTGGAGCTGGGCTGAGGATCAGCCCCCTTCTCACCTCCCCAGGAAGCACACCCTGCCCCTGCCTGCCCACCTCTCCACGAAAACCCAGCTGCCCCTGGAGAGCCCCTCTCCGCACCCCTTCCCGCGCCCCAGCCCTGTTCCCTCCTTACCCCTAAGCAGAGACACCTCTGCCCACTCCTGTGGCTCACCCACAGCTGATGCCCCAGGCCCTGAGCGGATAGATGCCTCCTTCCCCCCCAGCCCTTGCAGCGAGAGGAGGGGGTCTGCGCGCAGAGGCACTGAGCAGCCTCGCATGGCCCGTTGAGGCCGGAGGCAAGTCCTACAGGCCCCTGCACAGATCCAGCCTGCGGGACCGAGGGGCCCCCCAGCAGCCCCGGTGGGATCAGAATCAGCCCGTGGGTGGGAGTCATGGATGGAAAGCAGGCAGGGGTGCCCCGCCTCTGCCTTACTCCTCCTTGGCTGCTAAGCCGGGGGCAGAGTAACCCTTAGTTTGACAACACACACACCCACGCACCTTTTGCTGAACCATTTGAAAGTAAGCTGCTGGTTGCAGACACCATGAAAAGTCCCTGTTTGTTTGTTTTTTTAAGATTTTATTTATTTATTTGTCAGATAGAGAGTGCAGGAGCGAGCACAGGCAGACAGAGAGGCAGGCAGAGGCAGAGGGAGAAGCAGGCTCCCCGCGGAGCAAGGAGCCCGATGTGGGACTCGATCCCAGGACGCTGGGATCATGACCTGAGCCGAAGGCAGCCGCTTAACCAACTGAGCCACCCAGGCGTCCCGAAAAGCCCCTGTTTAATGTTAGACTGAACTGTGTTCTCCGACCCGAAGACACCATGATCACACTGAGCCAAAACATAACAACAACTCAAGGTTCGTGGGCTGCACCCCAGGAGAGCCCGTGCCTTGCAGAGCACAAGGTCTGCGCCTGACTCCCCACCATCCCCATGCCTGGGGGTGGGGGGGCAGCCGTGAGAGGAGGGAGGCCGCTAGTCTCGGCAACCACCTTTGCCTGGGAGATTATGATGGCCCGGCTGCCCAGGAAATGCGCGAAATTTCTCCACAGCCCGTGGCAACACAAAATGAGAATTCTTCCCCAGGGAAACGGAAAGGACATGACGAGGCCGTCTTTTCCCAAGATGGGGTCACCCCATGCCCATCCCATAACGTCTTCCATGGTGCAGGCTTGTCCCTCGCCCATCAAGACGTGGAGCCTGAGTGGGTGTGTGACTGCTTCAACTGACTGGTGACAGCAAACACGACAGCGTGTGGCTTCCCGAGCTGGGTCATAGAGCGGAGCAGCTCCTGCCTCGTTTGCTGGAAGCCTTGTGCTTGGCACTTGGAGGAGTCGAGTAAGACACTTGACCAGCCTGGAGGTTGCCATGACAAGAGGAAGCCCTTAGGGGGTGTCTGACCCACAAGATATTTTGCTCCATGCTGTGGTAGATATAAACATGACTAATACGTCGCCCTTCGTTTCAGATACTGAACTGTGCTGATGCCAGCCTGGAAGGTGCCACCTCTCGGGGGCTCGAATGACCACAGCCAACATACCAGGCATGCTCCTGCCCCAGGACCTTTGCACTTGCTGCTCCCTCTGCCTGGAGTGCTCTTCTCCCAGATGTCTGCCAGGCTCACTCCCTCCCCTCTGTCCGGTCTTTATTGTTATGTTCTCAAGGAGAGCTTTGGGCAAACCCCACCCCTGGCACACCCTGTTTTATTTTTCCCACCTCTTACCACCAACGGACACATCGTACACATTACTTGTTATTTATCATACTTGCTCCCTGTCCTTTTCCTCCAGCCCCATTAGAATGTAAGCTCCACAAGGGCCTGGAAGAGTGCCTGGCACATATTTGCTGGACGAATGAATGCACGATGAATGGGAGGAGGGAAGGGTAAAGAGATTTCAGGGATGACAAAAGAAGAGAGACAGACAGGGGATCATGCAGAACTCGCTTGACTGAGATACGGATGCCGCTTTTCTCGTGTGAATCATCAACCTGAGATCCGCAGCAAGGCCCTGGGACGGTGGTGTGCTTCCCCTGGACAGCAGATGGAATGTTTCCTTAGGTTAAAATCAAGCCAGCTAATAAATTGTCGTTTCTCTGATCATCTGACATTTTGGAAGCATGATTCCTAGGACGTATGTCAAAGACAGAAGGGAGGTCCCCAAGAGGGAAGGAACACAGGAGTGCAGGAGGGAGCATGTCAGGAAAGGAAGGCTTGAGAAAAGCGCCAAGGAAACCAAAAAGGGTCTGTAGAGTTATTTTCAGAATAACCCCAGCCTGGGGATAAGGCTAGCCACTCCGGGCTGGTGGGGCAGCAGTTACAGGTGATCTAGAGAAAGGAGAACCACTCCCCTGCCTACTTCCTCCATCACTTTCTCAAAGAGAACGGTCATCCTATTGGAAAGTAGGGATCAAAGAGGGTTTACTTAACCAACAGCAAGCCCACGTTCAGGGTCTACTATGGGAGGGTCTTAGTAGGCACTGGGGATCCAGAAAGCTCAAGGAGCTTGTGGTCAGATGGGAGGATGGGATCCTGAGAGGTCACCATGCACAGCGATAGGACCACCACCCACAACAATGACAAACACAAACCAGGCAGAAATCACTAGAAAAATGGGTGCAAGACTCGATTGACTATATCGCTCATGAAAGAGGCTCTCCAAATGGCCAATAAACATGAAAAGGTGTTCAACTTCATTCGTCACAAGGGAAGTGCAAATTCAAGCCGCGATGCAATACCGCCACACACCCATCAGAATGGCCCAAATGGAAAACACAGAAGACCCTGTTTGTGACAATGTGAAGCACCTGGAACCCTCACGGCTGCAGGTGGAGGAGGTGCAAAATAGGACAGCTGCTTATCAAATGGAAAGCCAGTTACCAGTACCCACTCGAGTGCGACCTGTGCTGGCCCACGACACAGCAACTCCACTCCCAGACTTTTACTCGAAGGGCACACACTGCCAAGTTCAGAGCAGCACCATTCCTACTGGACTGTACCCAGTGAGTGAGACATCCAGCGGAGGCTAACACCAGAGAGGTGCAATAGGAACTTGGAGGTCAATTAGCAATGCTTCTCGGAGAGGGCAATTCCCAGATAACTCTTCAGGAAGGAACAACCGCCCTGGGGTTCAGGCACAGCAGTGGGAAGAGGGAAGTGGGACTGAGGCTTGGTGGTGGGAAGAGTATAGAGGTGGGATTCAGGCACAGTGGTGGGAAGATGGACAGGGGTGGGATTCAGGCTCAGTGGTAGGAAGAGGATAGAGGATAGAGGTAAGATTCAGACACAGCGGTGGGATGAGGATAGAGGTGGGATTCAGGCATGGCAGTGGGAAGATGGACAGAGGCAAAAGGCACGAGAAAGCATGATTCCTTTAGGGAAGGGCAGGTGATCCGCTTCAATGGAGGATAAAGTATGACACGGGGCACACTGGGAAATTTTGCCTCATGGGCCACGTGGCAGAGGGGAATGGCCTTGGATAGCAGGCTATGTGTTAAGGGTTTATTCAAGGGTCTTGTGTGGCCATTGTCAAACTTTCAGCCAGCACGTGACACATCAGCTTTGGGATTCAGAAGACCACACCAACAAAGGGGTGAGGGGGAGACCAGGGGAGAGACACCTGCCACACAGGGCTCTGAAGTCATATAGAGAGTTTGCTGCTTAAAAAGGAGCTGAGAATTGCAGATGAGGACAAACACATCTCCAAGTCATAAGGAAACCAGAGTCTGTGAAAGGGGACTGCTATCGATCATCTTTAAAGAATTGAAGAAAATAAAAGATGTACAAGAGAAAATAGAAAGCGAGACAGACAAAGACAGAGACAGACCCTAGAAAAGTCTGTCCCAATTTCAGAGAATATCAAAAGCATAGAATCTTGGGAGCTACAATCTCTGAGCCAGCCAGCCCCATGACAGAGCTCTCTGCATGCCATCAAAGGCAGTTTGGGAACACTCAGGAAAGGACCCGGGGATCCCCAGGGGCTGGAATGGCTTCACCAACAGTAAATACAAGAAAATACATGAAAACAGCATTTCTGGATTTGAGCGAGTCCTGCCAGGGCCTTGTGGAAAACCACGAGCTGAAGGAGAACACAGAGGGAGCCCCCATTGGCTCACTAACCAAACTAAAAGGGTGTTGAGGATCTGCATCTGCACTCTGTTTCGGCCCTTGAAAGCATGCCATTTTTTAACACACAGCTCAGTGGCATAAGGACATTTACATCGTCACATAGGCACCACCGCCATCTGTCTTCAGAACTTCATCTTCCCAAATGGACACTCCACACCCATAAAATGCTAACTCCCCAATTCCCCTCTTCCTATTCCTCAGCTGCTGGTAATCACTGGTCTTCTTTCTGTCCCTCTGAGTTTGATGACTCTGGGATCCTCATATACGGGGAACCATACAGTACTGGTCCTTTTGCAACTGGCTTATTTCACATCACATGAAGTCTTTAAGGCTCATCTATACTGGAACATGTCAGAATTTTACTCCTTTTTGAGGCTGAGTAATATCCCATCGCATGTATATGCAACTTTGTATCCACCCTTCATCTGTAGATGGACATTTGGGTAGATTCCAGCTTTTGATAGAGTGCCACTTTTTAAGGGTTTTCAAAAGAGCTCAGAAGGCATGCTTGCCACACAACAGAATGGATAAAGGAACTTTGTATGACAGAGAGGATTCAGAAAGACCTCAAACGTGTGGGGTCCAAATGTGGATGAGACTCCTAATTGTCCTCCTACATCCATTTTTCTTTCTCCTATAACAATATAATGTTTGGATATTTTAGATTCCATTTCCCAGATTCTCTTGTGGTCAAGTGTGGCCATGTGGCTATATTCTGGCCATCAATACAGGTATATATTGAAGAATGCAATTTCTACATCATGCCTTTGAACAGAAGAGGCATGCCTCCTTCCTTCCCTTTCTTCCTCTTGCTAGCTGGAATGCAGATATGATGGCCATTGCTAGGCAGCCATTATGCACCATGAGATGAAAGCCACATGTTCAGGCAGGCAGAGCAACAAGATGGAAGGAGCACGGGTTCCCAACCTATGAAGTTGTCACATAAAGTCTGGATGACTTATGCTCAGCCGGTTACATGAGAGCATGCATCTTCTCTACAGTGAGCCCATCTCTGTGTATCCCCCACAGGGACTGACTTATGTGAAGGTCAGCCATTCTTTGGATCAGACTGGGTTGGCCAGCTAGTACTGAAGCAGTTCAAGTTCAGAGGGTACGGTTTCAAGAGACTCTCCTACTGGTTGGGTAGACAGGACCATGCAAATATCGTCTAGACATTAACAAAACTTGTCCTTCCTAAACAAGATCAGACAGTTTTGTGAATAATTATGTCCCCAAGGCATACCTATGAAGACAATAAAGATCAGTGATGGCCTGGGGTGGCAGAAAAGGAAGAAATAAATAGGTAGGACACAGAGTTATTCTAGGACATTCAAAATGCTTTGAGTAACATTACAGTGATGGCTATGGGTCACTATAGATTTACCAGAACTCAAAGAAAGCCCAACACCCGGAGTGAACCCTGAGACCTTTGGGGGTGACTGTGATGTGTCAACAGAGGTTCATCCTTGGTTGGAAAGGTCCAGTGGATCCATCCATCCAGTGGATGATGCTGAGAACAAAGGAAACTATGCACATGTTGGGGGGCAGGGTGGAGGGAGGGAGGGATTATACAGGAAATCTCTGCACCTTCCTCCCAATTTTGGTGCAAACCTGAAATTGCTCTCAAGAATTAAGTCTCTATTTTAAAAAAAATGATAATCCTGTTGCTGCCTCCATCCACTGGGCAGGTTGTAGGAGTAACAGGCAATGAGTAATTCCTGATCTTTGAAAACACTGAATGGGGAGGAGGACGGGGCGAAATCGGACTCTGGGAAGCTGAGCAATGGACCCGAGGTGGGACCGTCCTAACCCAATCCCTTCAACAGACCCCATACAGGAGCCCTGATGGAGAGCCAGCAGATGGAACCTTGGGCCAAGAAGGGGCATTTGGGCAATGCTGCACACTGCCTTGGGTCAGGGGGAGAACAGGAGAATGGAGAGTGCCTTCTTTATCCGCAGCCTCCAACTTATGGCCGTGTGGTCTTGAGGGCCCACTTCTGCCAACTCCCACAAGTCCCAGCACCTTGTTTTTCCAGCTGACTCAGGAACCTTCTAGAACAGTCTCTTCTCCCAACCCCACACAGCTGGTACTGCACTGGCCTGAGCTCCTTAGCATCACTAGCCCAGAAATGTGTTTTCTGGACCCTCCCCAAGGCCACCCCCTCAAATCCCCTCCCTCGGCCAACTTCTGCCTCTCTAATGTAGGGGTTTTATGACCAATTTCTTTCAACGTCGTGCCCTTGCTTTTTGTCCTTCCTTTGTGTCTTACAGCACCTTATCCCCAAACCAGTATCATCACACCATGCCCTGCAGGCCGATGTGACGTCACGGAGTCCTCTGCACTTCTGCCCTGCTGCTGGCCAGCTCATGGGTTTGGGGGAAGAATTCACTGCAGAAAACATCCTCGGGGCACAAGAAGTCAGGTGGCCCCGGTGAGCCCCATCTCTGATCACCCGCTTGCTAGAGAGGGAATGCCAGAATATTCCTATTCCCAGGGCCACCAGAGTCCAGGGCACCTTAACAGACCCATCCAGACACCGCTGTAGGGTCACAGGCACAGTAGGGAATCCTGGACGCAAGCCCCTTGTCCTCTTCTGTGGGTAGTCCCAGGCTGCGAGGGGACGCCCAGGGCCGCTGGCACAAATGTTTGAGGAGGCAGGGAAGGCCAGTCTCAGCCCCCTTGGCACGTTTCTCAGGTGGCACAGGAAGTTGTGTCACTGCCCATGTTGGAGGAATCAGGACGGGTGGGTTCTCTCTCCTCGGGAGTCTTTCCCACTGCTCTCTCCTCCCCCAGAAAGCTCTCTCTCCTCTCCAAAGCATTACTCCCTTTCAATGGGGGGAGGAAAAAAAGAAAGGGAAGAAAACCCGAACCTCATGGTTGCTTGCTCCAACTCATCCCCCTCCTTGGGAGTGACAGGGGAGTCTCTAAAGGGTTCCTCCTCGACTAGCAGACCCAGGTTCAAGAACAAGGCTTTATAAGCCATAAAGGGCGATATGCAAACTAACATCGGTTATTGGTAGCACTTGACTTTCTCCCAATTTAAAAACTTGACGTCTATGCCTCCCTCGCCTGCTCCAGGGTCAGCACGGCCAGGCCCCCCTGGGGATGGTTGCAGAATCCCCAGAGATCCCCCCAGCATTTCTTTGCCCCGCTCCCCCCTGAAAACGGGGCTCCTGATTACCCCACAGCCCGGCGGGCAGGCAGGACAGGAAGCTCCTCTATCTTGTAAACATCATGTTGCAAAGAGACACTTTACTTCCCTAGGTCCCTGTAGAGAAGTGGCCCCGGGTCTGGGAGTGACTTGCGTGGGGCTGGCTCCCCGGGGCTTCCCACCGTCAGACTTCCAGAATGGCTCGTCTTCAGTCTGACTCATGTGGGGGGCGGACGCGGGTTCCCAAGGAGAGGGCTCTCAGCACGTGGGGTTTGCCAGGGGCCCCGGGGGCCTGGACGGACCCCCTCCCCAGAGGGG
Source organism: Taxidea taxus jeffersonii (assembly GCA_003697995.1). Lineage (NCBI taxonomy): Eukaryota > Metazoa > Chordata > Mammalia > Carnivora > Mustelidae > Taxidea > Taxidea taxus. The sequence goes on along the minus strand of RCUC01133554.1, from coordinate 42,962 downwards.
GACATCCGCCTTGTCTTGTCCAGGAAGGCAAAGACACAGGATTTTTGCTCCTTCGGATGCGCTACAGAATCCAGTGAAATGCCTGGAGGTGCAGTCCCCGGGTCGCGGGAGGACTGAACCCCATGAGATCTCAGATGGGGGGGTCAATCACCTGTCACCCAAGGCGGGGGCCCTAGGCTTCCTCTGTGCAGCGGCTCAACCGGCCAACACGGACAGAACAAGCCAAATCCTGGCCCGCTGGGCACTGGGGAAAAGGGGCTGAACACGACGGCTGGGGGGGGGCGGGTCTCCTCATCGGGAAGACGGGGGGGGGGCAAGAATGCACATTAGGTACTGGAGAAACTGAGGCAGGCAGCCTGGCCAGAGGAGGGGGTGAGCGTTCGGGGCGAAAGACTCCAAGAGCCGGACTCGGGGTTGACATCTGAATGTCAACCAAGGACTCCAGGCTTTCCCTGTGAGGCAGGGCGTCCCCAGAGGCTTCCAGAAGCTTCCAAGCCTGGTGATGAAGGGGTTTTTGTAGGAAGAGTCTGCTGCCAAAGCAAGGAAGGCCCGCAGGCGGGCGTGTGGGGACAAAAGCTGAATGGCGTGTGACAGAGCGCACAGTGGGGAAGTGAGAGAGGCCAGGACCCCAGGCGGCGCCATGACACGGGCCGGGGAGTAGAGAACAGGAAGATGGAGGGAGGACCCAGAGGTGACTCCAGGGTTTCATGTCTGGGAGGCTGTTGTCACCAGAGACAAGAATGGGGAAGTCCGCAGAGGAAGCCCACTTTGTGGGTGAGGAGCTGGGCTCCCGACAGGGGTGAACTGGAAGACGGGGGGTTTGCCCTTGAAATAGTGCAAACAGCAGGCCTGGGCTTGGAGACGCCCCTGCAGGAGAGCGACACGGACGTGGCCGGGGATGGCTGGAAGAGGAGGTGGGGGCGGGAAGAGAGAAAGCTCCAGGGGAGCTGTAGGCATCGGGGGTCTCGGAAACTCCCGGGAGCCCCACCAGCTGGGACGCGGCCACTGGAACTCACCATCAGGCAGCCACCAGTGACCCTGGAGTCCTTGGGGACCTTGGGGACCTTGACGGCTCCCGTCCTATAGAGAAGGCTGGGTGGAGGCAGGCACGGCGCCGCTGGGGTCTGAATGTGGCACCCGCCCGGAAGGTGACCCTCCACGTGGGGCTCGATGGGCGCCCTTCCCCAGCTGTTGGAAGGAGCTAAGAACAGGAGAGCCCCCCCCCCCCCCGCCACAAAAGCCCACGCTTCAGCACAGGGTGTGGGCGAGGGTCTCCTGTGCTGGATGGCTACACTTTTCTGACCCCCAAAGCGGCCCTGCTCCGAAGGAACAGGCTGTGGGATTTGTGGGGGAACTGGCCAACTCTGGGATTTTGTCTGCTCCAGGCCACCGAACTTCTTAAGTTAAATTCCATTCTCAGAACTACGGATCTGTATTCAACCTGTCAGACACAGCCGCTAGGATTTGGAGAACTAGAGACCTGGGAACGGGGCAGCCTTGGCCTCCTTTCTCACGGCAGATCTGTCTACACAGGACATGTATTTCCCCTGAATGCTTCCCCCTGACGGGGAACTCATTACCGCAAGGCCACCCAGTCTGCTGTTGATCTGTTCTAAACTTGTCCTCGGTATTCCCTGTACCCAACTTGAGGCCTGTTTAGGTCCTGTTTTTGCCTTCCTGGGGACCGATCCTCACGGTGCAGGCCGCCTTCGCCTTTTCCCCGGGACATTGCCCTCCAAACATGTGGAGATAGATACAACTTGTCCCTGGGGCGCTCTTCTTCGAGGAAAGCCTCTCGGCTTCTTTGGCATGACGTCATCACCGTCGTGGCTACCTGCATCTGGGTAGGACATGGTTCATCAGCAGACACGGCCCCTGGAGCAGACCAGGCCCGCCCCGTTGCTGGAGGGCATGGGAAGCAAGGGCTCGGAATTCGTGGCTGACTGTTGGGGGCCAAGAATCAAAGCTGGGAGCACTGAAGCGGCAGGTATGTGTGTGGAAGGCTCAGGAAGGGAGACAAGGAGGGGAAGACGGCCCCCAGCGGCTAGGTTGTGCGAGCAGAGGGACTGAAGACCAGAGCCTTTATCCTGACTTTCCAGGCACAGAGCACTCCCCCGCTCCGGCCGCCAGCCCCAGGGCACAAGAGAAGATGAATCTCTCCCAAAATCACTTCGCAGAGCCTTCACCCCACACCTGATGACAGCAGGACAGAGAGGGATGAGGCGGGCCGACCTTACTCAGGAGTAAGGATGCAAAAGTCCAAAAGAGGGTCCAAGCAAGTCAAACCCGGCACTGCTCGGAAAGAATAAAACGCCTTGAGCAGATGGAGTTTGTTCTAGAAATGCAGGAAGGGCTCAACCCAAGGAAGCTAATGACGTCATGCGTCACACTAACCTACAGAAAGGGAAAAGGCTCCCCGAGCCTCCTGGTAGACGCGGAGGTAAGTATTCGACAGACTTCCCTTCCATTCATGCTGCCAAAAGTCCTTAGTCATGAGGAACTGAAGGAAGCCTCCTTCGCATGGGGCACGTGACCGGACCCACGTATCAGAAAAACAAAGCCCCGGGCTCGGGCCGGTCCCTGGGCACTCCGGGAGCACCTGCGGCGCTGGCCGGGTCGGAGCAGAGAGCTTCTTGTAAGCACACTCTTAGCAAAAGTGACGCCCTTTTGTCATCTTGAAAATGGCCTGAATTCAAGACTTGGTGAGAAATCCAGAAAACATAAGCATGGCGGGTGGGGGGAGGGGTGCAGTGAACGGTCAGGAAGTTCACCCCTGCACCCACCCCCACCACACACATTTGGGTTTTGTAAAGATTTTATTTATTTGTCAGAGAGAGAGCACAAGCAGGCAGAGGGACAGGCGGAGGGAGAAGCGGGCTTCCCACTGAACGGGGAGCCCGATGCGGGGCTCGATCCCAGGACCCTGAGATCATGCCCCAAGCCGAAGGCAGACGCTTCACCGACTGAGCCACCCAGGTTGCCCCCTGAGCCTGACGGTTTATGCACAACTTTGAAAGAGAGAGGGAGAGAAATCATGTAAGTGCGCGGATGCACACGGACTCCGTGGTTCTGGGAGGTCAGCTCTGGGTGGACCAGGAGAATGTGGGGGAGGAGGGTGACCGGATGACAGAAAACCAGCCTTTCTTAACCCTGTAAGGGCAGTGGCTCCAGAGAGGGACAGAATGCAAGCCCATCGGACAGGGGCACCCAGGGGCTCCCGCCGCTGCTGGGGTAGGGAGGTGGAGGCCTCCCGCCAGAAGCCCACGGAGGCAGTGGTGACACACGCTCCCTGCTGATGGTCAGGGCGGAGGAAAAGGGAAGCACCAGTAATAGAACTGATGGCCTCAAGGGCTGAGCCCCTGGTCTACGCTGCACAGCTATGCCTGGGCCGGCCACCTGCCTAAGGGCGGGGATTACTGTGATCAGCATTCCTGGGTCACTCTGCCTTGGGTCTCTCCAGTCTCACGGTGAATAGAACTTCACCAGGAAAGCCTTTCTTTCGCCCCCCCAAGCTACAGGGGAGCTCCCTTTGTGTAAAATCACAGGCCCTGATAATTCTCACCACTGTGATGATGGGAAGTGGGTCGAGGGTCCCGGCCACCTAAAGAATCTCACGAGGGCAGGAACAATGTGCTGCTGGGGACGCCCAGAGGGAGCCCAGCCGGGCCCGGCACACAGAAGGTGTTCCGTGGAGAAATGTGCTGAGCCGGGGAAGGGAAGGTGAGCTCAGGAAGGGACTGCAGAGAGCACCTGTTACACACCTGTCACACGCCTCCACGCCGATGAGAACAGACACCCCCGGGGACACGTACCTGGTGGTGCGGGAGACGGGCAGAAACAAGGCCAACCAAGTACGGGAGGCAGAAGCCCAGACGCCACCTTCAGCCCTCACACCCCAGCCCCTGCCCCCAACAAGGAAACCACACAGCCTCATTTGCCTGGGTCAACAAGAGCAGCGAGAAAACTCCAGAGGACACGAAAATGAAAAGCACACCCCTCCCTCCTGACCCCACCCTCCTGCAGGCGGGCAACTCCCATTATTGGCGTGCATGGATTTCGGGCCTCTGACACCCTGGAGAGGGGAGCAGGGGTCACGGTGAGAGCTTAACAGCCACACAGAGCATCAGGTGGCTCAGATGAACAAGCCAACACGTTGCTGGTCAGTGGTCCGGCAGGAGGACACACAAGGTGTGGTGAGGACAGTGGCCAGAGCTGGGGAGTGGAGAAGGGGTGGGTGGAAAAGACTTCAAAGACAATGAGGTTTGAATGGGGGGATGGTGTTACAGTCCACTGGGCAGCAGAGGAAGGGAAAGGCGACGTATGGAGAAGGAAGAGCAGGTGCAAAGGCACTGGGGTTTGCCGGAGCCTCTGGAGAGACAGCAGCAGGGTGGCCCTGAGCTGGCTGGTGGGAGACCTGGCTAGACATGCCAAGGCATACAAGCCTTCTCCAGGGGGTAGTGGCAGCTCTGAAGGGTTCACAGTCAAAACTCTTGCTACGATTTGTTGCCTTACGTGATCACAGCCACAGGAGCAAGGCTGAGCAGGGAACTGGTGTAAAGCTGGAAACTACTGGAAGACTCACCAGACCCAAGAAGGACCCAGCACCCACTCTGTGCCACCAGTCACCCACTGTGTTCTCACACTCCGTCCCCACCATGCTACAGCTCTATTGCCCTTATCCAGAAGGCACCTCACTGAAACCCCTGGTTCTCCAGAACCCGGCCATGAGCCTGGAAGCAAACAGAAAAGACCCATGGTGGGCCACTACTCATGCCCCCAAAGTCACTATGCTCTGCATCGCCAAGAAAGAAATATTGCTATCCATTATAATGGTAAGATGCATCTTGATTTCCAAGTCATTAAAATGTGAAAACATGGATGTCTTCAATCCACAGACTATCCTAATACATCATACGTGTTTGCTTTAGGAACGTCTCATCTTCCCTTGGGGACAAGTCAGTGTAACCCCTCCTGCGTTCCCTCCCATACACATCTACACCAGACGCTCCCCTGAGTGACTGCTTATCACTCTCTGGCCTCTCTAGAAGCTTCCTCTCTTAAGACGCTGTGATCCAGGCCTTGAGCCCACCCACAGCTGAGCCAAGCTAGACTCTGGCTCCCAGCGATCCCACAGGGCTGGCCAGTTAAGCCCACTGGGTGAGCCTCTTGGAACGAAGGCACAGTCAGCAAGGACTTGGGGACAGAAGATAATCATCACCCTCTTAAGCTGGAGATGTTGGGGGGGGGGACTTAAAACCCCAACGAGGCCCACAATACAAAGATCCCAAACCTGCCTGTCCCTACAGTCCTGGGTGCTTACGCTTCAAAAAGCAAGGAAGGGTATCCTGAAAAGAGAGGGTATCCAGGAAAAGAGAGACTGACCATTGGAAACCTTCTTCTTTGTCTTCCTGGACGCACAGGGCGGTGGGCGTGCTGAGGAAGCAGGGATGCTCTTGATCTGCATACTGGTGTTCGGCAAACACCCCAGGAAGCAGCTCCTCTCATCACACTTTTCTCATGGAATCTCCCCACAGCCCTGGGGAGGCCACTATTAGAGCCCGTTTTACAGAGAGGGCAACGGGGCTGCGTAGGGGATGGAAGATGCTCAAGGTCACACAGCAAGACCCCAGGGCGGCAGCTCAAGTCCCCTTTCCACAGGGCACAGGGTTCCCCAGCAATGGCTCCGCCGCCTCCCTGGAGGAGCTTATTCAAATTTTAGAAAACTTCAGATCGCCCCCCACCCCCTCCCGAAGAACCGGGCTGGGACCTGGGGGGTGTGTTGTAAGAAGCGCGGGGAACCAGCGCCGCACCCGGTGGTCCAGGCCAGGAGGAAGAGTGCTGGCGAGAAGATGCAGCGACCACGGGAGGGAGGAAGGGTAGTGTGATCCAGAAAGGGGCCTTCCGGGGAGACCTGGCCTACTTTTAGCCCTCATTTCGCCCAAACCCACCGCTCCGCTCTGCTCTGAGGCTTTCAACTCACTTGATACCACATCCTGCCGCTTTCATCTCGCGTTCCTTTTCCCTCCGAACCATCCAACCATGGCCTTCCTCCTGCTGACCTGCGCCTCTCGCTAATTTACCCCGGGGCCTGGGATAGGCCGGCGCGCGGGCGCACACCGGCACACGCGCGCGCACACCTGCACACGCGCGCACACACCTGCACACGCGCGCACACCTGCACACACCGGCACGCGCGCACGCACACCTGCGCACACCGGCACGCGCGCACGCACACCTGCACACACGCGCACACACCGGCACACCCGCGCACACCTGCACACGCGCACCCGCGGACTCACGCACGGACACCCGGGAGTAAACACGGCTCCTGCCACCGCGCCCACGAGCGGTGCTGCAGAAGAGCGGCCGGGGCCTGGGCACCCCCGCGACACTCGGGTCCTGACGGCGACGCCCCACGCTTATCCGCGTCCCCAGGCCCAGCGACGCGGGCTCCTGACCCCCACTCGGGCGGGTCTTCGGGGGAAGAGGGAGGACGCGGCCACAAGCACGGCCCTGGGGTTCGACAGTGCCCCCCCCGGGACGCCCCTTCTGTCTCGGGAGTACCGGGACGGCCGGTCGCGGCCCCGCGTGTCCCCGAGGCCCGGACACAGCAGGACTGCCCAGCCCGCCCCGGCGGACGCCGCTCTCAGAGCCTACTGCTCCCCGACGGTGCCCACGCTCCTCTCCCCGCACCTCCCCGCGCGCCCTCACCGCCCGCCCGGCCTCGCACCTGCAGTCCCCGCCGGGCGCCGAGCCCCTCTCCAGCGGCGACTCCCCGCGGCTCGCGTGCGGTCGGGACCACGGCGCCGAGCAGGAGCGGCGCGGCGAGTCCCAGCACCAGCCCTGGCTCCGCTCCGACGGCGAGCCGGGCGGGGGGCGGGCCGGGGGCGGGCCGGGGGCGGGGCCATGCGGGGTGGGGCGGGGGGCGGGGCGCCCAGCGGGTCTCTAGCGCCACCTGGCGGCCGGGGCGCGCGGGCGAGGGGTCACCCGGCCCACGCATCCTCCGAGGCCCGCTGACCCAGTGCAGCGCGGGAGCCGCGGCCCCAGGGTGGAGCGCGTCGGTCCTGGAAGGGACAGGCCCCGCGGGTGGACGGCCGCGGCCGGAGGGGCCCCGAGCGCCACCGACCCCCCGGGAGTCAGGTGCGGTCGCGTCCCGGGGAGCGGAAGCGCGGCCTGGGCCCCGCAGGAGGGGTGGGCGGAGCCGGAGGGAGGCTTGGGGTGGGGGCTTCGGGGAAGGAGGAGAAAGGGGAAGCTCCGTCGAGCTGCTTCCTTCTCTCGCTGCGACCCAGCGCCCCACTTCCTCCTCCTACTTCTATTTTCTTTGGGCGCTCTTAACCTTTAAGACGCCTGCACCCCCGGTGCGCAGACGGGCGCCGGGACCCCAGCCCTCTGCAGGGAGGCCGGCTTTCAGCACCGCACGCCCAGCCTCCGGGCTGACAGCCGCCCTCCCCCGCCGGTGGCTGTCACTCGGCCCTTTCTCAGCCCCCGCAGCGGAGGGAGGGGTCGTCTCCAGAGTCCAGACCCTATTCTTGCCCCTTCGGTTTCCCCCACAGACGGCGCCGCTGGGAAGAACTCCGCACCGAGTCGTGCCCGTGCCCGCTCGCACCCTTCCAAAATGCGGCTGGGAAGGCTGTGCCCGCAGCCCTTGCGAGGAGAGAATAACCCTTGACTGCAGAGTCGGCACAGGGCCAGGCTGAAATTTCCACTTCCACTGTTGGATGGGACTCCTGTGTCACAACAGCTGGTGAAGGCGCTTGAAACTGGCCACAGGGTCGGACGTTACGGTTGGTCAGAAGCCACAGCCCTACCTGAGGCTTTGAGAGATGTGAACACCAGTGACTTTTCTCTTCCTGACTCCCAAAATACCAAGAAAAAGCAACTTCCCCAGAGGCGCAGAAACAAAGTACCCTTGGGCGAACACGACGCGGTCGTGGTCCCCTGGTTCCAGCGTGCAGGTGGATTTGGAAGGGCGCTCGGAGCCCGCCTAGTACTTGCACGCGTCATCCGCACCCCACCCCCACCCCCACACGCGCGCCACTTGTCACAAACGAGGAACCCGAGCCACAAAAGACGGAGAGGGCACGCTGAGGTCACACGACTTGATAAGGGTGGGCACAGACTCTAGTCTCCCCAATCCCTACTCTTTTCCACCACAAAGATAGGAGAAGGGGGAAGAGGGACACAGCCCAGAGGTGGCCCCGGGTGGGACGCTGGGGGTGGAACTGCTCTGGAATCAGGAGCTGAGTGGCCAGGATGGCACAGTGTAGCCTGGATTGACATGTTGGGTGGTGAGATCACTTGCAAGGCTCAGGAAGACACTAGGGAAATGATGGCGTCCTTGACTTCCTCTGTGTCCTTGGTATCCTAAAACTGAAGATGGAGGAAAGCGGAGTTCCTGTTAGAGCTCACTGCCGGGGAGCTGAGCTTGCCACAAAGCCCACTTAGTCCCATCCTGCATCCCCTGCCTTTGCATGGTATCTCACCCCCTCACTGAGCTCCCCCTGTGTCTCCCTGTCCTCAGAGGCCAGGCCACTGACCTGGAGATCTGGTCACCACCTGACACCTATTGGCCAAAACTTGGAACTACAGCCACTCAGATAGATCCATCCACCTTCTTCCCGCACCTCTCCCAAGCGACCGGTAAGACTCAAGGTGCCCTTGTCACTCGTGTGGCCGCTGATTACGTGACACTTCGTACAGCTCTGTGTTGTTGCTTTATTTTAAAATATATGTCTGGGGTGCCTGGGTCTCTCAGTCAGTTAAGCATCTGCCTTTGGCTCAGGTCGTAATCCCAGGGTCCTGGGCTAGAGCTCTGCATCAGGCTCCTTGCTCAACGGGGAGTCTGCTTCTCCCTCTCCCACTGCCCCTGTTCATGCTCTCTCTCAGTCAAATAAATAAATAAAGTCTTTTAAAAATTAAATAAAACTATATGTCTCTCTGTAATCTCTCCTTTTCGCTGTCTTGTGTTTTCAGAGGGGTCTAACCCATCTCTGCTTCCTCTTCTAACGTGTATCCTCAATGCTCTGAAAATAATCACCAAAGAAACACGAAAACCGAATAAATCAATACGTAAATGGAGAGGAGACAACGTTTCCCTATTGGTAGAATTTCGATGACTACATGGAGGAGGAGTGGGGGAATTAGAAAATCGTCATTTGGCAGACATCACAGTAAGAATTTCTGCAGGCAAGAATCATCAGCAGATGTCCCTTGTGGTGGCCAAAGATGTGATGATGAGTGGGTTATTTGCTTAGACTTCAAGTAGTTCCCCGTGAGACACCTGTTTGCTACAAAGGGAAGAATAGTAATTTGATAACATAGAGACCAGGGAGAAATGTACCTTAACCAAGTGAAATTATTGACGGTATCATAGCAAAGCATCGTCAATATCATTTACCTCTTGATTGGATGTGCTTGGTTTCCACGGCATTCTGGTCAAAAGTGCCTTACCCCTGGGGGCACCTGGGTGACTCATATGGGTAAGCGTCCAGCTCTTGATTTTGGCTCAGGTTATGATCTCCTGGGTCATGATTTCAGGGTCATGGGATTGTGCCCTGCATTGTTGGGTTCCCCGTTGCTTGTCCCTCTCCCTCTGCCCCTCCCCTCACTCATGTGTGCACACATGCTCTCTCTTTCTCTCTCTTAAATAAGTAAATCTTTTCATTTTTTTACTTTTTTAAATAAGTAAATCTTTTTAAAAATGCCTTACCTCAATCTAACCATAAGAAAATATCACACTAAACCAAATTGGGGGACATTCTTCAAAATCTTCCAACGGTGTCAGGGTCAGAACGCAGATGACGAGGGGCAGTGTCACAACAATAAAATGCAATGAGAGATTCTGGACTGGATCCTGAACCAACAAAAAGGACATTAGTGGGACCATCAGCAACATTTGAATAAATTCTATAGATTCATTAATAGTACTGTATCAATATTAATTTCCTGATTTCAATAATCATACTATGTTATATCCTATCCTAATATTTAGGGAACCTGGTTGAAACTTTTCTGAGAACTCTCTTTGCAACTTTTTTTTGGTAATTCAAAAACTGCATCCATATATAAGCTTTAAAGAGCAAAAAATAAATGTTCCATATCTTACAAACATTTGAAACACTTCCCCTTTCGTTTTCTGTTATTAAAACCTAAAAAGGAAACTATAGACCACTCTTCTCCACAATACAGATATAAAAATCTGAAGTAAAGTAAGCACAAACCGTATTCGGCCTTTAGTGAAAACAGTAATATGCCATGACAACGTAGGGTTTGTTCAAGGAATGCCAGCATCCTGGAGGAGACTAGAGGAGCTTGGACATACTCGATGCCTCAGGTGGACCAATTTGCCAAAGCATCGCTTGTCAAAATTCACAGGCCTGTGTAGAGGGGTTTGTGGGTGGACCAAAAAGAGTGGCCTCCAGTGAAAGTTCTAGAAGGTCAACATAGGAGAGGCTGACGCTCTGAATGATTGACTGCCATTAAAATTTAGATGGGATGTTTGGGGAGCAGCTGGTGGATGTGGGGCCGACCTTCACCCCCTCCTTCCAAGCCTGTCCTTTGGTGTTGCAACCAATGGGACTGTGACCACTATTCCTGGCCAGTCTCACAGCTTAGCATCTGGACCTGATGGGGAAAGAACTTCAGGCAGAAGCACAAGGAGCTGCTTCCACTGGGGTCTTCCAACCTGGACACAGTAGGAGAAGAGCCCGGAGAAAGGGTTGGGGAGAAGCACACAGTGAAGGAAGCTTGGAAAGAAGCTGGAAGACTGATACAGGGGCCGGAAGTTCGAGCATCTCTGAGAGCCAAGAGGTCAAGCTTATGGTGAGAAGGTGTTCGTTTCCCATATGAGGGCATTACACGATGGCATTGTTTGTGCTCTGTGCCTCCTGAAACAAACCCCCTGAAAATTTCCTCTTTTATTTTCCCCGGTTCAGTAAGATTTTCTTTCCCTACACACAGTATTCTTATGATTTCTTTTCTGGTGGCATCTTATACTGTGTTCTTCCAAGAGACACACTTTGTATATTCTTTGTATAAAGAATATAGGAATATTCTTTACTTCCATATATATATCTATGTTTGCTCCCATTCCTCTTCAAGCCCATAACTCTCTTGGCTTCCTGTCTTTTTTCCACATTTGCTAGAGACATGATTACAAGAAATATTTCACCTTCCCATTATCAGAAAAACAACTGCATGAATACAAAACTGGCAATGGAACCTTGACCTTGATGTCTAGGAAACAATGGGGTATGGAGAAAACAGTGTGGAAAGCATGCAGATGAGCTGAAGAAGCCTGTCTCTCGCCCGCCACAACACATGCACACCGAGGGGGGCAGCTACAGCCCGCGGTGGGCATGTGGGATGCAGGACTGGTGTGGTCAAGATTTTATCATTTTTAAAGAGAGGTCAGAAATTGGGATGATTAATCTGAAATCTCTTTATTATTAAATGCTGGCTGCTAATTCGGTCTTTGGAAACCCCTGGCAGGCCAAAGCAGACATGACCCCACTGAGTTCCAGTCTGTGACATCTGTTTTATATTACGCAGGCGGGAGCCACACCAGTGAGACCCGAGTTATTTCTGTTAATGGGAGCCAATTTGTTCCCACTGGCTTCGGAGACACTTCTTTTATGGAAGGAGGGCCAACGTTAAAAATTTATGAATGTTGTTCATCATACGAATGGGACACAGGAGAAAAGCCATATAATGACCCTAATAAGATGCGCCCTGATGAAAACGCATAGTGACTGGGGAGAGAAAGACCTTGTCAAGATGACAGATGTGTCGCTCTCAGTCCAACAAACAGTATGATATCTAGTAAATGGAATGAAGAGCAAAGACCGTCCTTAACAGCAAAGACATTCCTGTGAAAGCAAGGAGCAAAACAAGGATGTCACTCCATGGGCGGTACCAATAATGTTCTGAAAGTCGAGGGAAATAAGTAAGAGTCAAAAAATGAATAAGATAAATAAATTCAGGGGCGCCTGGTTGGCTTAGTCGGTTAAGCATCTGCCTTCAGCTCAGGTCATGATTTCAAGGTCCTGGGATCGACCCCTGCATCAGGCTCCCTGCTCAGCAGGAAGTCTGCTTCTCCCTCTCCCTCTGCCCCTTCCTCCTGCTCATGCTCTCTCTCTCTCTCTGTCTGTCTCAAATAAATAAATAACATATTAAAAAAAAGAACCTATGAACTTTACTATGGGATTAAAAAAAGCATTTCATAAATGGAAAAACACCTTATGTTCTTAAATGGGAAAATGATATTATCAAAGACGTCCATTCTTCCCAGTTGAGTATATAAATGTAATGCAGTTTTGATTAAAAGACACATAAGGCTTTGGGGAGAGGGAAGCAGATTGACAAAATGATTTTACCTTATATGATAAGAAAAAAAATGCTGTGTGAGAATAGCCAAGAAACTTTTCCAAAGGTTTCGTCATGAGAGAAGTTGCCATCTGGGATAGGAAGCTTTTCTAAAATCACAGAGTTCCATAAAATCACAATAGCACTATATGTGTAAGGTGTAACATCAATGGGGCCCAACTGATCTATCGGAAACAAACACAAGTGTCTGAATGCATTTAATGCCTGCTAAAGAAGGTAGGATCTACTGGATCCATTACCCAATAAATGAATCAGAACAACTAACTAACCGTAGAGGGGAGAAAAAAGCAAGTGTGGCTTCTACCTCCAATCCTATACCACAAAAAACCAGACTAGTGAAAGATCCACGTGTAAAAATTAAAATAAAACAAGGGTAGTCAGAAGGCAAAAAGGGAGTGTGTATATACTGTTGGAGTTATAACTGACCTTATAAAGCCTGACACCAAAATCAGAAGTTATGAAGGAAAAGATGGATTTGGATATTTTTAAGTCAAATAACTTCTCTACATGAAAAATGACCATAAACACTGAGTTAAAAGGCAAATGGCACACTAGGGCAAAACGTCTACAGTAACAAAGGACTCCGCCTTTAACAGAAGACGTATTTTTTACCTTAAAAAAATTATATCCCCAAAAGAAGAACGATCTGAGCCGGTAAGTCAACAATTCACCAGATATATACAAGTGGCTGTAACCATATGAAAAGTGTTCAATTCTAAGCGAAATGTAAATTAAATCTAGGAGATATAAACTCCCCTCTGGCAGCTAGGCAAAGATAAGAGAATTTATATTACACAGAGTTTTCAAACATTTGGAGACCCACTTCTCATAAACTACACAGTAAGTATAAATTTGGTGTGGTGTATGGAAACATTAAAACGCACGTACTCTTTAATCCAATAATGGTACTTCCAGGAATTTATTTGAGGGAAAAATAAATCAGTCTTGTATGCAAGATTGTAGGCAAGAGTACTCATCACGAGTTTGCTTATAATTTAAAGCAGTGAAACATTTATAAGGAACATGAATACGTAAACACCGAGAATTAGTTTTAAAATATGCTCAAGCTATGCAATAGTAATATTTGAACAATTAATTAATAATATGTGGAAGGATATTTAGTGACATGGAAAAGTGTCCATGAAATAGGAGGTTTAAAATGCAGTTTCAGACGTGTATGCAACTTTTTGACCTAGAAATTCCATTTCTGGGAATCAGTCTTTTTTTATTTATTTATTTGTTTGTTTATTTTTTTTTATTTTTTTGAGAAAGAGACGTGTATACAAATTTTTTTTTTAATTTTATTTATTTGTTAGAGAGAGAGCGAGCACAGGCAGACAGAGTGGCAGGCAGAGGCAGAGGGAGAAGCAGGCTCCCTGCCGAGCAAGGAGCCCGATGTGGGACTTGATCCCAGGACGCTGGGATCATGACCTGAGCTGAAGGCAGCTGCTCAACCAACTGAGCCACCCAGGCGTCCCTGTATACAAATTTTTGGCCTAGAAATTCCATTTCTGGGAATCAGTCTTTATTTATTTATTTATTATTATTTTATTTATTTATTTATTTTTTTGAGAAAGAGAGAGAGAGAGAGAGAAAGCATGAGCAGGAGGGAGGGCAAAGGGAGAGGGAGAGGGAGAACCAGACTCCTGGCTGAGCAGGGAGCCCGACCTGGGACTTGATCCCAGAACTCTGGGATCAGGCCCTGAGCCAAAGGCAGCTGCTTAACCAATGGAACCACCCAGGTGCCCCTTTTGAATCAATCATACAAAATTTCATGTGTATGAGTGTAGGCTTCTAGTCACACACCCCAAAACAGCAAGAGAGGAGGGAAAAAGAGACATAGAAAAGGCGAGAAAGATAGAAACCAAGCTAAAACGGTAGAAACAAGCCGAAATGTATCAGTCATCATAATGAATGTAAGTTAAACAAAGTGAGCCATTAACAGAGATTGTTGGATTGCATAAAACGAAATCCAATTAGTTGTAGTTTATGAGAGGTAAGTCTGAGGTATGAAGGCCCAAAAGGGTTGAAAGTAAAAGGTTGAAACCAGAAACACACGGCAAATCCTAACTAAAATAAAGGCGGTTGGTTGTGTGAATTTCACATTAAAATAGACATATGTGTTATTAGAGATATAGTCATTGTAGAGTGATGTAGGTTTAACTCACCAGCAGATAGAAAAAAATCTAAACTTAAAACCAACTTTTAAGAATCTAAATAATATAGGGGCGCCTGGGTGGCTCTGCTTTCTGCTCAGGTCATGATCTCAGAGTCCTGGGATTGAGCCCCATGTCGGGCTCTCTGCTGCGTGGGAAGCCTGCTTCCCCCTCTCTCTCTGCCTCCCTCTCTGCCTACTTGTGATCTCTCTCTCCCTGTCAAATAAATAAATAAAATCTTTGAGAAAAAAAGAATCTAAATAATATATAAAGCAATGATTAATAGAGCTACATGAAGAGGTTGAGAAATCTACTTTCATTGTGGTAGCTTCCAACAATCCTCTCTGAAGGGTTAATACTTCAAAATACAGAATGTAATAAACCCATAGAAAATTTGAATAAAAACAATTAAACTGAACTTGATGAACATAGAACCCTACACCCTATAACTGGAAAACACCACGCTCGTCTCAAGCACACATGCGACAACAGAAATTAATCATGTCCGACATCATAAAGTAAGTCTTAACAAATTTCAAAGAACTGATGTCACACAGACTACATTCCTGACCACAGTGCCATTACATTAAATGTCAAAAAAAAACTTAAAAATTACCAAGAAAGTTGACACTTCTGGATAGCCCCTGGCTCAAAAAATCACAATGGGAAAATTTTTTTAAAAAATATTTAGGGCTTAACAGTAATGAAAATAGTACACATCAAAAGTTGCGAGATTCAAGGAAAGTAGTAGCTAGAAGGAAATGTATAGCCCCCTAAATGTCAATCTGAGAAAAGAACAAAGCCTGAAAAATTAGTTAAGTGCTTAATTTTAGAAGTCAGAAAGAGAAGACAGAGTTAAGTCTCCACTCCACCCCCCAAAAGAAAGAGATAAGGAAATAAGAGCCCAAACCAATGAACTAGAAAGCAAATATTTAACAGAGGGAACCAAATAAAGCCAAGAGATGTTCCTTTAGAAAGAAAAACACATATCTGGCAAGACAGAAGAGAAATAGAAAATACAAGTAAATAATTTAAGGACTGAAGAAGGATATGTAGCTACAGATACAGAGAAGACTATGAAAATAAAATAATACAACAAACAACTCTATGATGATGCATTTTAAACTTAAGATGAAAGGGTTTCCCCCCACCCCTAGGAAAAATATATTAATAAAGTTCAACTCAAGAAGAAATGGAATGCCTACAATCCCACAGCAATAAAATGTTGAAGCAACTGGGGTGCCTGGCTGGCTCAGTCAGTTGGGCACCGACTCTTGTTTACGGCTCAGGTCATGATCTCAGGGTCCTGAGACGGAGCCCCAAGACCCGGCTCTTCACTGAGTGCCCTGGGCATGGAGTCTCCTTAAGATTCCCTCTCTGCCCTTCCCCCCACTTGAGCTTTCTCTTTCTGAAACAATTAAATAAATAAAACCTTTAAAAATTTTTTTAAGAAACCACTGAAGTGACCATTTAAAATCTTTTCTCAAAGACAATCCCAGCTAACTTCCAAGGAACCAATCATGCCAAACGTGTGTGAAACCCCTCGGACAGCTGAAGAAGGAAAGGTCCATAGCTCACTCCATGAGAACACCATAAGCTAGATATTCAAATTCGAGCAAGATAGGAGGAGAAGAGAAAGATTATAGGCCAATTTATTTGTGAATCTAGATGTAGAGATATTCAGAGATCAAAAAGATCATACATTATGGCCACTTGGGTTTATCCCAGGAATGTAAGGATAATGGGATGTTAGAAAATTCTATGCTGTCATTCTTCATGGTAACGGTGAGAAAGGAGAAACATCATGTAATTACCTGGTTGGATGCTGAAAGGCATTTGGTAAAGTCCTCAATTTATGGGAAAAGGAAAAGAAAGAAAAACTTTTAGAAACTAGGAACAGAAGTTCCTTAACCTGAAATACGGCATCTATCAAATACCTAGAACAGAAAGTTTCAGTGAGGGAATACTGAAAGTATCCTCTTTAAAATCAGGCACAAGTTACAATGTAGATGAACCCCAAATAACTCATTCTGAGTGTGTCTTTGTCTCTGAGGTGCAGGGGGTGCATCAGCCTCATCCCCATGTTCTAGGATGCTCTCAATGATGTCTTGTTCTTAAATAGATATTGGCTGGGATGCCTGGGTGGCTCAGTTGGTTAAGCAGCTGCCTTCGGCTCGGGTCATGATCCCAGTGTCCTGGGATCGAGTCCCATATCGGGCTCCTTGCTCGGCAGGGAGCCTGCTTCTCCCTCTGCCTCTGCTCACTCGCTCTCTCTCTCTGACGAATAAATAAATAAATAATCTTAAAAAATTTTTTTAAATAGATATTGGCTGTTCTCGTAAGGGGACGTGATATCCCCAAGATACCAACCTATGTTGATATCTTCCCCAAGATATCAACCTATTCAGTTGAAAGAAGCCAGTCACAAAGAACCACATAGTGTATGGTTTCATTTATTATGAAATATCCAGAATGGGCAAATCCATAGAGAAAGAAAGTAAGTTAGTAGTTGCTTGGGTTGAGGGTAGTTGGGGAGATGCAAGGAGGGGGGCAGTGACTGCTGAAGGGTATGGTGTTTCTTTCTGGGGAGATGAAAATGTTGATTGTAGTGATGGTTGCCTCATGCAGAATATGCAAAAAGCCATTTGACTGCATATTTTAAATGGGTGAGTTGTCTGGTATGCGTATTTTATCTCAATAAAGCTGTTTTTGAAAGAACAGTAACTGAGCTGAGGGATGTTGCCGAGAGCAGTCAATTTGGAATTAAAAAAAAAATCTGGATTCGAAAAAAGAATCCAGCACAAGACAAGGACGTGCAACGTTACCACTTCTATTCACCATTGTATCAGAGGTAGTCGCCAGAACATTGGGATAACAACAATGGTACATTGTAAAGTCACAGTAAAGGTAGAAAAAATTCACAGATTATAACAGCATTGACATACAAAACTAAAAAGAAGACGCAGGGAAATTAATCCAAACAAGAGTAGGTGTCTGGATGCAGGACCAGTGCACGAGAAAATGGACTCTGTTGCCGTATCCCAGCAACTAAAAAAAGGCATATCTTAGAAAAAAATTTACAACACCAACATGAACATAAGAATTAATATAAAACATATGCAAGACAGTACGCAAAATATTGTAAAATGTCACCGAAAGAAACTTATGCAGACCTAAATATTCAGCAAGGTATCCCATTTTCATGGATGAAAAGTATTATAAAGGTATAGGTTCTCTCTAAACTCAGCTATGATGGAATCATGGAGAAACACTTCCAAAATCAGAGTAAAGCCCTCCTAAAATGTGTCCCATTAACCCAATGAGAACACTGGCCCAAAAAACCCACCACCACCAACAAAACCCACAGACTGTCCAAATCAACTTTTTTTCAGAACTCTGGAAATTAACCAAAGGTTAATCTTTGGATGGTGACAACGTGGGGAGCATTTATTCAAGAAAGGCATCCAACTGTCAGTGATAACAGCAGGTTTTCTGTCATCCTTAGGTTGCCCAGTTCCTATCGCCCCATCCCCAGCTCTGCGGTAGACTTGAAAACCAGCAACCTTACAGCCACTAAGGGAGGCAGAATGGGTTTGGGGAACCCCAAAGTGCCCCACTCAAAGAACTGTCACTATTTAATTCATTGTGTGGCTCCCTAGAAAAGCCCCACTCACCTGGCTCACAGATTGCCCTATTCCCAGGTCCCTTGTTGGAAGCATCAGGAGGAATTACTTAACAGCAGATGCCTGCGGCATCTGTCCCAGTGTGGGCAGACAAAAGCTGGCCAAAACAGGTAAAGGAAAAAAAATCTGGGGAATGAATTATCTATAAGGGGTTTTGAAAACTTCAGACACATTCCTGGCAAACTAGAAGGCTGTGCACATGTGCAGGGCTGTGTGAACACCCAAGGAAGACCCCATAGGGCCCTCATCTTTCACCTCTGGCTGACCTTGAGGATCTGCTCGAGCAGGAAGTGGATAATGTAGTGTTAAGAGCACCGAGGGTGTCACCGAACACATACACACAGCCCACTGGCTAAGGGTGGGATACTTAGTGTTTTCAGGCATGTAAGGAAAGTTCTATCGAATCTTTAGCTGACCACCCAGCTAACCGAACAGCCTTCCTTACCATGCACTACAAATAGCCCAGGCTTGTCACAAGGTTCGTCCGGGAAACTCACTGAACAAAGAGCAGGACCAACAACAACAAAGAGAACCAACAACAAACTCTGGGATGGAGGTAAGAATTTGATTTCCAGATTTAAAATGTCCTGTTTTCAATGAGAAATGATGACCCTGAAAGAAACAGTGGAAATGGCCCATACTAGGGAAATAAAACAGCCAATATTGGCTGCCCCATAGGAAGCCCAGGTGCTGCACTTACTAGAAAAAGACTTTAAGTCAACTACTATAAATATACTAAAAACAACAACAACTAAAGAAAACCATGCCTGAAGAATTAGATGAAAGTATGAGATGAAACCTCACTGAATTTGATTAAGACTCAATGCAATTCCAAGAAAAGTCCTAACAGATATAAATGGAGCTTGCTAAGGTGTTCTAAATGGTATGGGAAAGACCAAGGGACTATCTGGGACACTCTTTAAGAAGAATAAATGGAAAGGCGACTGGGTGGCTCAGTGGGTTAAGCCTCTGCCTTTGGCTCAGGTCATGATCTCAAGGTCCTGGGATCGAGTCCCGCATCGGGCTCTCTGCTCAGCAGGGAGCCTGCTTTCCCCCCTCTCTCTGCCTGCCTCTCTGCCTACTTGTGATCTCTCTCTGTCAGTGTCAAATAAAGAAATAAAATCTTAAAAAAAAAAGAAGAAGAAGAAGAAATGGGGGGAAAAAAGTGGAAAAGAATTTTAAAAAAAGAAGTGGGTGGGCAGAGGTGGTGCTGGGTTACTTCCTCACACGAGATAAAAATGTATTATAAAGCTATGGTTACATGGTATTGGTACAGGTATAGATATATAGTTCAGGGGAAACAGGTCTACAGCTCAGTTGGTTAAAAGGTTTTTTACAGCTTCATTGAGGTATATTTGAGATAGTGCACTGCAAGTACACATATGTGAAGAGTATAATTTGTGAAGTCTTGCCATACATGTGTACATATGAAAATACATCATCATAATCATGGTAATGAACATATCTATCATTTTCCCAAATTTCCCTGTGCCCCTTCTTAGTCCCTTCCTCCCACCCATCCCCTGCCTTCAGGCAACTACTTCCTGTCACTATGCATTAGTTTTCATTTTCTAGAATTTTGAATGAATGGAATCATACAGTATGTCCTCTTTAATTTTCTTCCTTTTGGGGTGTTTCCCAAAACCAGTAATCAAGGATCCAATTCTCGGGACACCAAGTGGGTGTTCAATAAGTCAGTTCCATTCTGACATCAACTACCCGACATTTGCACAGACACCACAGTTGTAGGGCTTGGCCCCGCAAGATTGGCCCCCGCTTTAGATGCCAGTCACAAATCCCAAGGCTCCATACTGACCAACTATATATATATATGTAGAGAGAGAATTCCCATAAGACCTTCCTAAGCTTTGATAATTTGCTAGAAAGGCTCACAGAACTCAGAAAGGCATTTTACGGATGTTTACCAGTGAATTATAAAGCGTACGATTCGGGAACAGCCAAATGGAAGAGATGCGTAGGACAGTGTGTGGGGGAGGGGTCCACAAGCTTGCACGCTCTCTGCAAGTATGCTACCCTCCCAGCACTGCCACCCATTCACCAGCCAGAAATCTCCTCCAATCCCATCATTCAAGAGTTTTTATAGAGCTTCATCTCTGAGACGCCCCTTCCTAGAAGCTGGTAGGTGGGTCTGAAAGTTTCAACCCTTTAATCCAGTGGTCTTTCTGGTAACCACACCCATCTTATTAGCACAGACTCAGGTGTGATCAAAAGGGGCTCATGATGAAAAGCAAAAGACACTCCTACTCACTCAGGTTTTAGGAGTTTCTGTGTCAGGAACCAGGGACAGAGACTAAATGATTTCTTTTTTAGCCACAGTTTGGATTTTCTCAGTAGAGTTATTTTGAGGTTTGCTCATTCTGTTGCATGTATCAAATGTTCATTCATTTTTGTTGCTAAATGATAATCCATTGTAAGGATTTACCATAATTTTTCCATTTACCTATGATGGACATTTTTTCCCCCAGTTTTTTGGGCTGTTACACATAATCTGCTGCGAACATTCACGTACAAGTCTTTGCACAGGTATATGCTTCCCTTCTTTTGGGCAAGTCAGTGAATGGATCATAAGGTAAAATGTTAACATTTTAAGAAACTGCCTATTTTCTTTTTTTTTTTAAGATTTTTTATTTATCTATTTGACAGACAGAGATCACAAGTAGGCAGAGAAGCAGGCAGAGAGAGAGGGAGGAAGCAGGCTCCCTGCCAAGCAGAGAGCCCGATGCGGGGCTCGATCCCAGGACCCTGAGACCATGACCTGAGCCGAAAGCAGAGGCTTTAACCCACTTAGCCACCCGGGTGCCCCAAGAAACTGCCTATTTTCAAACTGGTTGTATTATTCTACATTCCTTCCAATAGGCATGAATTCCAATTGTCTCACATCTTTGCTAACATTTAGCATTATCTTTAAAATATTGTTTAATCCATTCTAATATGGCAGTAGTGGTATCTAATTGTGGATTCACTTTGCATTTCCCCAGTGACCAATAGCACTGGACATCTGTTCACGCACTTATTTGCCATCTGTATATCATTTTGATGAAGAGTCTGTTAAAATATCTTTTCAACTTGGAAGTATGAGCTTGTTGTCTTATTATCGAGTTTTGAGAGTTCTTAATATATTCTAAATACAAGTTCTTTACCAGATATATGACTTGCAAATCTTTTCTCCCAGTCTTTAGCTTTCCATTTCTTATTAGTGGAAATTGCTACTTTTGAAGAAGCCCAGTTTATTTTTTATTTTATAGGATTGTAGTTTTGGTGTCACATTTGAGAAACCTGCACTTAACCTGAGACCACAAAGATTTTTATCCTTTCTTTTCTTCCAGAAGGTTTAAAGTTTGGGGTTTTAAATGTATGTCTGTAATCCATTTTTGTTCAGTTTTAAGAAGTGTGGATCCAAAGTTCTGTTTTTTTATTTTTTTAATTTGTTTTTACATATGGATATCCAATTGTTTAGCACAATTGCCTCTGTTGAAAATCAATTGACCATTTATGCGTGGGTCCATTTTCTCAACTGTATTCTCTTTCATTGATAAATTTATATATTCCTATGCCAAAAGTACTTTGTCTTGATTACAGTAGTTTTATAATGTCTTGAGATCAGGTAGTGTAGAACCTCCAACTTTAAACTAGTTTTGCTATCCTATGTCCTTTGCATTTTCAGAAAAATTTTAGAATCACTTTGTTAATTTACACCAAAGAGATGCCTACTGAGATTTCAGTTGAGAGTTCTTTGAAACTACACATCAATTTGGGCAGAACTGATATCTTACAAGTATTAGGTCTTTTAATCCATGAACATGGTATATCCCTCCACTTACTTATGTCTTCTTTACTTTTTCTCAGCAGTGTTTTTTAGTTTTTGGTGTACAGGTATTTAATATTTTTACCAGATCTTTTACTAGGTATTTCATCTTTTTGACACTATTGTAAAAGGTATTGTTTTTAATTCCAATATCCAGTGATTGGTTGCTAGTCTGTAGAGATATAATTGACTTTTTGTGTGCTGATCTTATAACCTGAAACATTGCTAAATTTGCTTATTATTGCCTGTAGCTTTTTGTAAGATTGAGATATCTATGTAGACAATCATATTGTCTGTGAACAAAGAATATTTTACTTCTTTCCCTTTTTTCTCTGTGCTACAGTTGTATCTTTTCTGTTACACTGTGTTTGAGTTTACCAATCCTGTCTTCTGCTGTTAAACCCAGGAGTTCTTGGGGCGTCTGGGTGGCTCAGTTGGTTGGGTATCTGCCTTCAGCTCAGGTCATGATTTCAGGGTCCTGGGATCAAACCCAGCATCAGGCTCTCCACCCAATGGGGAGTCTGTTTCTCCCTCTCCTTCTGTGTGCACTCCCTCTCTTGCTCTCCCTCACTCAACTAAATAAATAAAATCTTAAAAAAAAAAATCACACACCCATGAGTTCTTAATTTCAGGTACCATTTTCTTAGTTGCTGGATGTCCACTGGATTCTTATTTAGATCCAGTTCTCCATCTTCTCATCCATTTTATCTGCCTCTTCCTCTGTTTCCTTTAACATACTTCCCATGGTCATTTTAAAGTCCCTGTCCGCCTATTCCAAGACCCAGACCACCTGCAAGTCCACTACCATTGTTTCTGTGTCCCTCTTGATGCTAGGTCATGTTTTCAGGCCTCCATACTTGTCATGTTAATTTCTATTGTATGTTGTACAGTGTTTATAAAAGAACCATGGAGACTGAAGTCAATGCCGTTTCCTCTCAGCGAGAGTTTGTCCTCTCCCGCATTGGGCACAAAGAGTGAGGAGTCGATCATCTCAGCTCAATCAGAAATGAGCCATTTCAAGAATAGGTCACAGTTCCAGCTCCATTTAGCCCACTGCTGCTTTCAGATGTGTCCACGGTGAGACCTGTTGTGTGTTTGTTACATGACACACTCTCTCCAAGCACTACAAGACTGCAGGAGATTTCATGTTACCTTTAAAACCAGCTCCCCAGCCTCCATGCCACTCTAGCCCTCAGCAAATACATCCCTGGGGAAGTCAGCCTTCAGTCTGAGGACCTCCTAGATTCTGGTCCATCATGTCAGTACACGAAATCATTAATGTGCAGCTGATGTCGCTTTCCCCTATTAGAAGCCTCCTTTATGGCAAGCCTGATCCTCAGCCTTTGCTCAGATTCAACAAACATCCTTTGGAAGAAAATTGTGGCTCATCTAATGAGCATCCTTCCTTTTCTGAAATTTTAAAGATTTTATTTTTATTTATTTGACAGACACAGCGAGAGAGGGAACACAAGCAGAGGGAGTGGGAGAGGGAGAAGCAGGCTTCCTGTGGAGCAGGGAGCCCGATGTGGGACTCGATCCCAGGACCCTGGGATCATGACCTGAGCCGGAAGCAGATGCTGAACAACTGAGCTACTCAGGCGCCCCCTTTTCTGAAATTTTAGTTGATCTAATTCTGTTTGCTTCCACAGCAATGGATGTGTTTACAAAAATGACTTTTATAATTTATCCAGTTGTTTCTAGATGTTGCAACAAAATCTCACTCTACTTATTACATTCTACTTGAAAGTGAGAATCTCCCATATAGATTCAACACTTACATGTGAAAAACAAAACTTTAAAAGGAAAATAGGAGAACATCTTTATGACCATAGGTTAAGAAAGGATTTTTTAAACATGATACCGAAGGGTGCCTGGGTGGCTCAGTGGGTTGAGCCTCTGCCTTTGGGTTGGGTTGTGATCCCAGGGTCCTGGGATCGAGTCCCATGTCAGGCTCTCTGCTCAGTGGGGAGCCTGCTTCTCCCTCTCTCTCTGCCTGCCTCTCTGCCTACTTGTGATCTCTCTCTGTCAAATAAATAAATAAAATCTTTAAAAAAATAAAAATAAACATGATACCGAAGTCGTCCCCATAAAATAAGATTAAAATCTTTAAACCGCTTTAAAAATAATTTTTGTTAATTAACAAATAACACAAGGAAAGTGAAAAAGACAAACCTGAGACTTGGAGAATGTCTCTCCAACACATATAACTGATATTTAACCACCAGAATATATAAGACACTTTTATAAATCAGTAAGTTAAAGAGTACATCCGAGTAGAAAATGGGCAAAAGAATGAACTTGCACTTCACAGGCAAAAAAAAAAAAAAAAAAAAGCATAACTAATAAACACATAGGATGCATAAACTCATTAGTAATCAGCAAATTAAAACCACAAAAGTGAAGACAGTGGTTACCTCTGGGAAAGCGAGTTATGATCAGAGAGAAGCCCATGGCAAGCTAGTTAGGGGAGAGACTATTATTTTATTTCTTGGTGCTAGTTACCATTTTGTAGTTATTTATTAAGCCCCGCATGTAGGTTGTGTGTGCCCTTGCCTGAATGCACGTGGCATTTCATGATTTTAAAAAGCTTTAAAAGTTCTTTAAAGGGAGAGATCTTTTTTCCCCTCTTTAGATCAACATTTGTAGCCATGTTAAATGCTTCTGGGACCTGGTAGCCAATCTCCCTCCTTAAGGTAATTTTGCCTCATTCTGTTCGATCGGATTCTATTTCATTGTATTATCATGTTTGTCTTAAAATGCAATCTCATGGTCAGCATTTGCTGGCATCTGGGAGGAGCCCCATTGTCCCCTTGTGCACAAATACGAGTAGGATTTGGACATTTCAAATTTTTCAACTCAAATATTGAAAATGTTTCAACTCAACCCTGCAGACAGCATAATGGTCACTCTCTCCACTCGCCTTGATCCCGGCTATCCTGAATCCCATAACTGCACCCTGGCCAGCAGCCTCTACCTCCATGGGAGAAGAGGATTGGACTAATCCTGCTCTCTCCAAAGCAGGGGTCCTTAACCATTTTTACATCGTGGACCCCTTTGGCGTCCTGATGAAGCCTGTGGGTCGTGTTTTAGAATAACGTGTTATATGCAGAAGATACAACACATAAGCCCGCAAAGGAAAACAATGATTTTTATTATATTTTTAACATAAAAACAAATTGGAAATCCAGGAACACCGGCTTCTTTGTCAATGTGAAACACACCATGAACCAGGGACAGACTAAGACATCCTTTCAATGTCGTGATAAACATAAATGGTATTTCAAGTTATCTGTAAAAACCCTACTGTGATGCAAAATACAAAATATCTGTTAGTTTGCTGGGGACTGAGTCGCGGGTACCGTTTTCTGCCATTACTGTGATTTGTGGCAAATGCCCATTATTCAAGGAAATGTCGGATTTCAGTTGGAGGTGAGCGAAAACTAAGATGTGTATCCTGGTCCCCCGAATTCAGACAGGCGGTGGGAAGACCCCTGGAGGGGGAGTGGAGGCTTATTCCCACTAGGGGGTGCTGCTGGTATTTAAGAAAGAGGAGTTTGTTCCTCCTGCTAAGAAAGCTTCAGGTGCCCATGCCCATGCTGCCTCTGATGGGGTGCAGGTGTCACCCCAGACCATCTCCTCCTCGTCTTCCTCCACACCCACCCGCCCCCCACAGCCTTGACAGTGTAGGTACAGCTCTTGGTATGACCATCTGAAACTCAGATGAGAGCAGAGCCTTCCTGCTGGGGATGGAGGGGTGGTTTGAGTCCCCGACCAACCAGCCCTGAGAGGGGCTGCCCACAGCCAACATGGTTGCCCACGTCCTTGGCTGTGAGGACAGTCCTGACTCCAGGCCAGCTGGGCCAGCGAGAACACAGAGAAATATCACAGGAGCTAGTTTCAGGCCAACTGCTTGGGACCTGGCCCTCCTTTCTTCTGTGACCAGGTGGGGCACCCGGGGCTCCCAGGGGCAGCTTCGGAGGAAATCGGAGGAGGGCCACTAGCCTTCTGGAAAGTTCTCTCCTCCATATGTGGGGGGTCCCCAGGGGAGAATGACGGTCTGCCACTTGAGTGGTGACACTGAGATAGTCAGAGCAGCGTAATTCCTCCCAGAGTGAGAGTAGAGATAATGCTGCTGTGTGTGCGGAGGGGAGAATGGGGTCAGCTGTCCCCACCACCGGCTCCCTTGGATAGGTGAGCCCGCCTTGAAGTCATCTGAAAAGAGAGTCGTTGGGAAGCAGACTCCAGACCACCGGGGTTAGAAACCCGAGCCCTCCCGGCTGAGTTAGGAGGTGGCTTTGGGCAGGTGACTTAACTGAGCGCGGCCATTCCCTCTTCTCCAAGATGCCGAGGAGACTACTACTGGCCGGCTGGCATGCGGGGTCCACGCCACGTGACACAGAGGGCACTTAAGAGAGTGCCTCGCTCACAGAAAGTGTCGCATGAGACTTTGCCGTTATTGATCTTGGGCATGAACTTAATAAATAAAGTACATCCGCCGCTCCTTTCTTGCCTCCATTTACCCAGATGCCCGCTCCAGGGCCGCCCTCCCTTCACGACTCTGTTTTTATCTGAGAAACAAATCTTTCTTCCCTTTCTGAAGCTCTTTTTCCTCCCCTCCACCCACCCCGCAACCCCTGGACTGGCCCGTCCCTGCCCCCCCCACGACCTTTCCCGGGGAGACCAGCGGAACCAGCAATGGGGACGCAGCCCAGAGACCTGGGGCCGGTCCTGCTTCTCTGCTTCTCCTCCCTGAGCCTCAGCTCAACGTCCAGGGTCCCTTTGTCTTAAAATGTAGGATCTGACATTATTCACGTGCAGCAGAAGCCCCGGCAGAGCTACAGATGACCGCCCTATGAGAAGGTACCTGCTTCTCAAGATGTGACTCACACTTCCCGCCACCTGCGGGGGGGGGGCCCCCCGGGAAGCCCAGAAGAAGCAGCGGGAAACGTGGCAAGAGGCTTTGTTGTGGTTTCTGCGGGTTAAGAACTGGGGAGGCAGGCTCAGGATCGGCTGGTTTGAATCATTCCAGAAGGCTCTGGTGTCCCGGGTGGTTAGGACCCAGGATGGGTGAGAAGACAGGTGTGGCCCCGGGATCCGGGATCCGCCGCCTGCGTCTCCAAAGCACCGTCGCCGGGTCGGGGGAGGGGGAGATGGGGAAGGGCTTTGCTATCTCTAGACTTAGCTAACCCTGGGACAGGCAGGCCCTCCCCGATCCGCAAGACCCCCGATGGATGCCAGAGCATCAAAAAATAAGAAAATAGAGCCCATCCACCCCGTACTGAAAAAAAAAGAAAAAAAAAAGATTTTATCTCCTTTTGTTTTTAAGGAGTATTTATTTATTTATTTATTTGCCAGAGAGACAGGGAGCACAAGCAGGGGGAGCAGCAGGCAGAGGGAGAGGCAGGTTCCCCGCTGAGCAGGGAGCCCGGTGAGGGTCTCGAACCCAGGACCCTGGGATCACAACCAGAGCTGAAGGAACCTAAAAACTTGAAACATGCAGATACAGAGAGTAGAGTGGTGGCTGGGGCCCCGTGGGGGTGTCAAAGAGCACAAGCCATCATTGAAAGGATGAACAGGTCCAGCCGGTGACTCTAGTTGACAACATTGTATCATGTGCTTGCAAGCTGCCAAGAGAGGGGAGGTTTACTGTCCTCACGGTCATCACAACCACCACAAAATGGTAACTATGTGAGGTCAAAGAGGCGATGATTAACCTTTTTGTAGTCATTTTTTTCAGTATGTATGTATCTAACCGAGGCATGCCTCACTTTAAACTCATATCATTTTGCATGTCAATTATATCTTTTTTTAAAAAAGATTTTATTTATTTATTTGACAGAGAGAAATCACAAGCAGGCAGAGAGGCAGGCAGAGAGAGAGGGGGAAGCAGGCTCCCCGCCGAGCAGAGAGCCCGATGTGGGGGCTCCATCCCAGGACCCTGGGATCATGACCCGAGCTGAAGGCAGAGGCTTTAACCCACTGAGTCACCCAGGCACCCTTGTCAATTATATCTTGATAACATTAGGGGGGGGGGAATTTTTTAAAAAAAAAAAAGGGGAAAGATACTCTGGACAAGTAAGATGACTTGGGTCCAGATGCTTGTGCTGTCACTTTGCAGCTGGGGCTTGAGCCATTTACTTAGCTGTCCCATGCCTCAGTTTCCTTATTTGTAAAACAGGGCTTACAATACCTTATTTCAAACCACCGTGAACATTGGAATGGACACCCATAAAGCTCTTAGGACAGGCGGGATGTACAGTGAGGGAATCCTTAAATGTGGACTATTGTAATTTCTTTTTAAGATTTTATTTATTTATTTGACACAGAGAGAGACCACAGGTAGGCAGAGGTGGAGGGGGAAGCAGGGTCTCTGCTGAGCAGAGAGCCCGATATGGGGCTCGATCCCAGGACCCTGAGATCATGACCTGAGCCAAAGGCAGAGGCTTAACCCACTGAACCACCTAGGTGTCCCCTATTATAATTTCTTGACCACATTTCATCTCTCAGGTCTCAATAGAAGTGACTTCATTGGTGACTCGGGAGTCCCAGGTCCCCAGACCCCTCCAGCTTTGGTGATGCTCCCTCCTCTGGCCTCTGCATTCCTTCTAATGCTCACCCTCGCTGCAATCGCATAGGCGTTTGTGTTTCTGTGTACTGAACATCTGCCTTTTCCACCAGCCCGTAAGCCCTAGGGGAACAGGGACCGTACCTGCCCAGTTCCCGCTGTACCACGGTGCATGCACACAGGAGGTAGTCCATAAATGTCTGTGCACTAGATAAGCCACCTAGGTTTACAGCTGCAGGTGCATGGATGTCTGAGTGAGAGGGCATTCAGACCGTTGCCTGAAGAGCAGAAATACACGGTGAGAGGCTTCTGACCCTTTTGTTTGATGGCAGAACACATTCCGGGCCCATCAGCTGTCCTTTTTAGGCCAGAGAGTCTGGAAAGAAATTCTTCAGGTGTCAAAACCTCTGTTCTAGGTGACCAGCTGGCCGTGAGCCCTCAATTGGGAGACGCGGTGGAATGTGTACGGAGAGAGAAGCGGCTGCCTCGCGCGGGAGGGATCCGGTCTCGGTTTGCTAAACTAGCTGAATTCCAGAAATACCAGCAGGGAGATTGGCTCATGTCATACCTGCTTCTCTAGACAAACAAGCTGAAAGCTGGGGGGTGGGAGGTGGGGCGGGAGGAGAGGTGCCCTAGCTGCTGGGAGAAAGGAGAGGCCAGATGCCCAGCCCGGAAGAAGCCCCATAGCAGGTGGAGGTGGACGTAATTAATGGAGCCCAGGGACAAGCCTGGACGTGCCAACATGTCAAATCTTGCTCCACCGAGCCCCAGTCTCTCTAGCCCCATCCCGGAGAAAGCAGAACGCGAATAGTTTGAGACTGACCTGCCAAGCAAATGTACAGCAGGAAATTCTCATGAGCCAGAGGCCCCGGCCTCTGTGGCTAAAATCAAGATTCTGGCTGTGCTGATTTACTTCCCAGCTGGGTTTTAGGAAGAGCCTCAAAAAGGCCACTGGGTTGTGCCCGAGATTGGCAGATGGGGCTAGCCTCCCTCGGGGCGCCGTCCCCCCACCCTTTCCGGACAGAGAGCTACAAGAAGTGAGGTCCCCAGAGGGAAAGACCCCATCCCATAGCCTACCTATCTCTGCAAGCCCCTTCCTGCCCCCAAGTCCCCGCTCTTGTCGCAGACAAGTGTATTTGCGTGGACTAGAGAAAAATAAGTGCCTTTTACAAGTTGAGCCCGAGGCAGACCGAGAGCTGGCTTTGCCAGGCGTGCCCAAAGCAATTTTGACCCTGGACCGGTGGTTCTCCGCGGAGATGTTATTGCCCATCTGGACATTTGTGTTAAAGCAGCTTTAGTCATCACAGTGACGGGGGGGGGGGGCACGACTACAAGTTAGTCCTCAGGGACCTCAGGGTCCAGATACCTGCAGTGCACACAGGGGACCATCACACACACTTCTCACGCGTCCTCGTGAGCACTCACCAAGATGAAAAAAAAATCATCTGTGCCCAGAACCCCATTTTATTTTGATACCAAACACGAAGGAGTTGTTTGGGCAGGAATCACAACCTTACCATACATGAACTTCCCGGGCGGCAACCTGACGGAAACGTGTTGACCCACTTTGGAAAGTCCCGTTGCCCGGGGCATCGGCCACTCGGGGTGTTGGAATCACCAAAGCCACAAGCCTCAGCCCAGTATCATTTGTTACTGAGGTCTTCCTGGTAGATTCTACGCCCAAATGGAAGCTCGCAAACTATTTCGCCACATTTAATGGAGCTGTGCCGAGGCACTGGCATACGAAAATTCATGTTGTTTGAGTATAGGTGACTTTATCTTTATTTCTTGCTTGTGTCACTCTTGGGGGCTTCTGTTGGGGGAGGAAGTTATGCGTGCGGGGAAGTTGCATCTTTGTAAATTTCATTTCGGGACGATAAGGGGGGGCGTTACAGAATATTTGCAGGACCAAGGAGGAGGGGGCGGTGGGAGGGGGCATCCCTGCCTCCCTTCCAGCGCGCGCTGTGAGCAGGTGCACAGCGAACATTGGGCGCCGGGCCCCGCGCACTCCACTTGTATCCAGGCCCTGGTTTCTCTGGACTGGACAACACATTTCCCAGGGAGTGCCACTGACTAGAGAGATTTACCGAGTTATAGATGATGTTGCTACATATAGCTCACAGATGGGACGGGCAAAACAGCAGAACCAAACTCTTGGGGTGGCTTAGCAAAGCCCAGAGTTAACCAAACCAGGGACCCAGGGGCCTTCCCCCCGCCCCGGCGCCCGAGTGGCATGTTCGCGCCACCTAGTGGGACCTGGAAAAATAGCAGGTCTGTGAGCTAGGTCAAGCGCCTCGATTGGCAGATGGTGATATTACCAGCTAGTATCCGCGTCCACAGCCCGCTATCATTTTACAGATATTAACTCACTCTCTCCTCGTGATATAGGCGCTGTTCTACCTATTTTGCCCATAGAGAAGCCTGCACAGAGAAGGTAAGTGACTTGAGCATGTGCAAGGAGCTGGCCAGAGGCAGGGTCTGGGATTCGAACCCTGGAGGTCTTGGCTCCATCCACAGTGGCGGCTCTTAATCCTCGTGCTGTGGCTTTGCAGGCGGCTGCCCTCTGGGGAGACGCTATTCCGAGAGTCTAAGCCCACTGAGTCTTCACGGCTTCTGCAGCCTTTCCTTTTGGGGCAAGAGAAAAGGAGGAAAAAGAACAGGAAAGTAATACCCGAGTGTTGCCCTTGTCTTGTCTTTGTATGGGCTGTGGAAGTCTTTGTGTGAGAAGGAGGCTGTGTTGTTCTTTTGGCAGATCCTGAAATAGCTAACCTCCCAATTATGCCCCAAGCGCCACAAGGTCAGGGCTCACATCTCATTCACTTCTGTGTCCCAGTACTCGGCCGGGCACCTGACGCCCACCGCATGCTAGGGACCGACTTTGGCTGTAACATCTGTATCAAGACATAATTCTGCATACCATACAATTCTTGCAGTTAAAGTGTGCAATGACTTTTAGTGCAGTCACGGGGGTGGGTGTCACCATCATCACAGTGTTTCTCGGCCCCCAAAGAAAGTCCATTCCCCTTGCGCTCCCCATGGCCCCCAAGCCCTATCCTTGGCCCTAAACAATCACCAGTCCACTTCCTGCCTGTATAGATCTGTCTATTCTGGACATTTCAGAATTAACGGAAGCATGTAAATGTGGCCTTTTTAAATGGGTTTCTTTAACTCAGCATACCGTTCGCAAGGTTCTTCTACTCTGTGGCACACATTAATATTTCCTTCCTTTTACAGCTGAATAATACTGCATTATAGGAACACACCACCTTTTACGGATCTCTTCATCAGCTAATGGGCATTTGAGCTGTTGACCCCTTTGGGGTTCTTCTAAATACCGGCTACTGTAAACATTCCTGTATGAGTTTTTGCATAGACTTATGTTTTAATTTCTCTTGACTATATCCCTAAGAGTGGAACTTCTGGGTCATAGGCCAACGGTCTTTTTAACCTTGTGACGGATTGCCAGACTGTTTTCCAAAGGCTGCACCATTTTCCCCATCCCCACCAGGAATGCATGAGAGTTCTACTTTCATTACATCCTTGCCAACACTTGTTATTATCTTTTTCTTTTAATTACAGCTGGCCTACTCCTGCACGGTGCTACCCTATTGTGGTGGGATGGTTGCTTTTTAATCACCCACTAATAGGCTCCCAGCCTGCTTGTGCTGTGGGACCTCCAGAGTCACGTAGCCCAATTTGCTCCTTTTACAGAAGAAGCAATGCAAATGAGGGGGGAAGGAAGGACTAACCCAAGGTTAGTAACAGTCATTACTAAGGGAGATAGTAACAGAACCTATAGGTTTTTTTTTTTCTTTTAAGAAAGTGAAGAAAACTAAAGCCAGTGGCAAAAAGAAAGAAAGAAAGAAAAGGAAAAGGAAGAAAGGTCTGAATGGTGTTATTCTCTAAAGCTTCTCTAAGAGAAGTTCTTGCCACTATAAAAACCAGAAGACAATCAGTAACTAGTAAGGGGTCCTCACAAATAGTTAGGTCCAGGGATCTTCTAGGTGTATCAGGCACAGAGCAAAGCACTTTCCATTGGCTTCCCTGTTTAGTGCTAATGGCACCCCTATCTTGCAAAGTTGCAGGGTCCATAAAGGGTTATGGGTGCTAGATCCTACAGGACCCTATATCCAACCGTTCCTGCTTGTCCCCGTGCCCACATGTCCTTACCCCTGGGTTACTCAAAGCAGCATTTCAGTTGTGTCGGAAACTACACCGAGAAACTCAGGAATGAGGAAGGCGTTCGTATAAATGGTAAACACCGGAGGCAGAAAACCTGGGTTAGTTATTAATGCAGCCAGCAATCTCGATATAAATGTCAAAAATAATTCCTGAAAGGGAAGACCCATGATCTGCAATTTTAAATAATGGCCTGGGGCTAGAACGGTGGCTCGCGCCTGCCAGCCAGCGGCCGGGCTGCAGCCGGGAGCCCCGCGCGGCGTTCCCAGGTGAACGCACTCGCTCCCTTGAACTTGGAGCAGCCACACGGGAGACAGGCTCGCTCTAGGCTCTTTCCAGGCCGCCTCCTGCTTCTCGCCGGAGGAACCGGAGTTCCTTCAACCTTCCCTCGGGTCCTCTTAAACTTTTCTGTTGCAGGAGTGTGAATGACACTTCCCCCTAGTTTTAAGTGGCGACAGCTCTCCCTCTGTTTTATCGCTTCGGTCTTGTCCGCGGTGATCGGGGGAGGCGTGTCAGCTCGCCATCTTGGATCAAGGGCGACAGGACCGGTTTAGCACGGACCAAGGCGCGTCCCGAGGTGATGACAGCGGGGACGTAATCGCACGTCCTTGGACAAGACTTTCCAACCCTGTCCTCCCCCGGCGCCACCCCAGCACCCGGTCCCAAAATAGATTCCTCCAAGCCCCGGGCCATCCTGAGCTACAGTGGGTAGGATGAGAGGCTTCCTCTTGGGCATCCGGGGGTGCCCAGCCGTCCCCATCCTGCCCTCCCGTGCTCCCGGCTCAGCGCGGCCCGAGCGGGCGCCGCGGGGCGCCGAGTGGGAGCGCGCGGCTGGGGCTGGGCCCGGGGCGGGCCGGGAGCAGGGTGGCCGCGGGGGTGAGGAGCCGCCGGGCCCGGCCGGCCTGACACCACCTGGCGGAGTCTCGCGGAAGAGTCTTAAAGGCGCGCGCTCCTCCGCGCCCCTCGCACTCCAGCGGGAGCCGCCGAGAGCTCGCCTCCCTCTCCCGCCCGGCGACTCGGGAGGTAAGTGCCGTCCGGCCCGCGGGAGTCGGGCCCCGGGGAGGGCGGCGTGGGGCGGCCCCGCGCTCGGGGAGCTCCCGCCCGGGCTGCGGTCGGAGGGCGGCGCCCAAGTTTGGGGAAGGCCTCGGAGGGCAGCCGGGGCGGCGCAGCGCCGGGGCGGGGAAGGCGCGGGGGGTGCGGGGGGGCGGCGGGACCCGGCGCAGCCTCCGGGACCCGCACCCGCGCGCGGCGCACGGCCGAGCCCTCCTCCCGGCGCCCGCAGCACTTGGCGCGCTCCGCCCGCGGTCCTGGCGACCCCCGGGCCGGCCGGAGCCGCGACCCCCGCCCCGCGCCTTCCCGCCCGCCGGGCCCCCGCAGCCCGCTCGCCCCGCGGTCGCTCCGGGTCACGCCGGCAGGTCGCGCTGGGCCGCCGGCCAAGCCCGCCCCGGTCCCCGCCGCGCCCGCGCCCCGGGGCCACCCCGCCCGGCCTCTCGGCGCTGCGCCCCTCGCCTCTTCCCCAGCTCCAGCCGCTCGCTATTTTCACACCTCCCGGTGCCCCGGCCCCGGCGCCTGATTCAGTGCTTAGTAATTAATTTGGCGTTTCAGAATGGTCAGCGGGCTGGATAATGGGCGCATTCATCCCCCGGGCTAATCTGAACAGAGGTGGGAAGAAAGGCTTTCACAGACAGAAAATGCCATTCGCTGAGCGCTCAAAGGGGCTGTCACTCCCAGAATAAATCGCCGCCGCGCCCGCCGGCTTCTCTGGCCATTTCCATACAGCCCCGGCCCGCGCCGCGGACCCGCCGGCCTCGGCCTCGGCTCCCGGGAATCCCTCACTCGAGGCCCTTCGACGGGAAAGTCGGGCGAGGGCGAGACCCAGGCGGGGGTCGGGGAAGCGGGGGGCTCGGGTTAAGGCCGCAGGGGACAAAGAGCTGGATGAGAAAATCAAATGCTAACCCAGAAGGAGACGCCGTTAATTCTAGGCGCGGACGTTGGAGCTGGGGCTTGGGGAGCATCGGTCCCCAGCCCCGCCGTTCGCAAAAGAGGAGGGCGGGCGCCCCGAGCCGTCCGTAGCGTGCCGGAGGTCACGCAGCAAGCTTCGGCATCTCCCGAATTATCAATGGAGCCCAGCGCACAAGCAGAGCGGATCGTAGAAACTGGGCCCGCTCTCCTGGAATCCCGACCCTCACCAGGAGGCGTTCGTTCTGGGTTCGCGGCGGTGTCGGCTGCGTCTCCCGGGGGCCTGGAGAGGGGACCCCGTGCCCTCCGCGGCCTCCGCCTGGCCAGTCCTGCCCGAACCCTAGGGGCTGCCTCTCGGTGCGTCAGCTGAGTTCCAGAGGCTTGATCCTCTGACCTCCCGAGGTCGCCGCCAGTGTGGGGCACAAGCGGTCTTCGGGCTCTGCAAGCCAGGGCCTTTCGCTGGCGGCGCCCGGCGCCCTCCGGCCAAGCGGGATCGTGCGTGCGCTGCGGCCGCAGCCCTGACCCGGCGGACCGCGGACCGACAGCGCCCCCCAGCCCGGCTGTGGGGACCCTGGGCGGGCAGGGCTGGCTTGGTTTACTCCAGGGTGAAGCTCTGGGCGCTTGATTTTCCTGCTGTTGGGGCTCACCGGTGCATCCTCCTGGAGGGGCAGATCTGGCTCTGGACCCTTCCTTTGATGGGAAGGTCCCACTGGGCGGAAGAGACGGAACCAGAAGGAACTGTGGCCCTGAGAGCCAAACTCAGCTCCCCTGAGAGGCTAGAGTGACAAGGGAAGCAGCTGGGGGAGAAGGGGTCTTTCTGGGATTGCTGGAGGGGTGTCCCAGAATGCATAGGGGAGGGCATCATGTGCCTCGTCGCCAGCTTCTGGGTGGAAGTCCCTCCTCCCTTTTGCGACTCAGTTTCCCTGTCTGCAAAGCAAAGATGAAATCGCATTTGGCTCCCGATGGGGACCCTTAGTAGCAGGATCCCACACACTGCCCACACCCCCAGCTACCAATCTGGCCTCACACTCCCCTGGCATCTGTCCAGATCTTCACCAGCACCTCTCCTGGGGGCTTCAATGACTCTTCCAAATTTTTCTTGAGCTGCTTCCGCCCACCCTTGCTGCTGTTGGGTTCGAGTACCCAGCTGTCCCTAACACGACATGATCTAAGAGCGGGGAGGGTCTTTTCAGAGAGTCTGGGGCCGCCGTGCTGATGGGGGTGGTGAGTCTGGAGTGGCTTTCTGGGGTCGCCCAGCTTGTTGAGTCAGAGGACTTGAGCTAGAGAGGATTTCTCAGACTCTGGCATCAGCCCTGGGCCCTGCCCCAGAGAGAGAGCTTCCCTTGGCCTGGGGAGGGGCCTAGAAATCTGATTTTAAACAAGCTCCCCAAAGCATTTGGGTGCAGGTGGTGTAGGGACTGTATTTAGGGAGATAGTTTAGGAAACTGGGCTCTGTCCCTAGCTGACCCTGCTTTCCCAGGAGGATGGCCCTGCTGGTTTTCTGTGCTTTATATTTGATCAGCATTTACTGTCTCCTACCCCATGGGAGGCCTGCAGTGGAGGCTGGGAGGGTCTACTGCTAGGAGATACCCGGGGATCCCCCCCGAATGTGCGGCCTGAGAAGGAAAAAGCTGTGGGTAAGCTGAACATGCCACCAGATGAGGACGGTTGGCGTGGGTTGGACGTTGAACGCCCCCCCAAATCGAGGGGACTTTTCTTACTAATACACTTAAAGAGCTGCCCCCCCCACAGTACAAATGTGCCCAGAGGCCTCCCTACCCCCCACTTAGCAAGGCAAACCCCTGCCTGCACCAGGGACGGAGCAGCCCAACCGCCATGGGGAACCCATGCCAGCAGTAACCCAGGGGTGAGTTGTGGCCCCGAGCACTGACACCTGGTCCTTCACCAGGCTGGGGCTCAGAGGAGAGAAGGTGTGATGGGGGGGGGATGGGGGCATAGGGGGAAGGCCTGGGAGAGTGGAAGAAGGTGGCAGTGCGGTGGGGGGAGGAGAGGAGAAGCTGTTAAAAATGGGGTGGGGAATGGAGGGGACGAGTCCCTATTTATGTAAGCCATTTGTAGCTGTGGATTGTAAAACTGGGCAGGATTCTCTGGAGTAATTCATAGTGTTTGGACAAGACAAACATTGTTCTGCTTTAAACAAACCTCCAGAAAGGTCAGCCTGGTTCATCCCTTAGCTGCGAGTTGCTGAGACTATCCAGATGATGAGAAAATCAGATCTTAGCAGAGGGGGGCCCAGGCAGGAGGCAGCTGTCTCTTCTGAGTCCCTTGGGCCCAGGGCGAGGGCACCCAGCCCAGGGAGGGTCCTGGGCTCCTGCGAAAACAGGCTGATTCCCACTCTGGAGCCAGGAGACATGGTACGTGTGTATATTGGGGGGGTCGGGGGGGGCGGGTCACACATTATGGAATTTTGATGCTGCCAAGGATCATTGGAGTTCTAGAGTGAGGCCAACATGACCTACAATGGGAATCTTCCTTCCTTGGGTGAAGGATTCATGGGAAACAAATGTTCACGGATGCAGAGCCGAATTAGACCCTCCAGCCTCGAGCCCAGGCATGCATCTGGACATCAGCAAGTCCCTGATCCTTACATGTTTTATGCTCCGGCTCTGCTAGGCCCCCTCTCTGTTCCACTCAGCAAATGTTTCTCGAGTGCCCACAATGTGCCGATGCTAGGCATCGGGCACGCGGTCATGGGGCTGGGGCTGCCTTACTGTCCCCTGCCTGTCTTCCCTAAGTCATGCTCACTGACTTACTAGTATTTTGGAAAGTATTATTACCCCAAAGCCCAGTCTTCTGCAGTGCTGGTGTCACTGTCCCCTACCTGATCTCCGGTGGCCCAGGGCAGTGAGTGGGGTGACCCTGTGGGTACTGTACTGGCTTCTTTATGAAACATAAATCTGTTCAGGGCTTTGGACACCTCAGGGTCTCTTGCCTCTGCTTGTTGGCTCAGGACTCCTGATATCCACGGAAGAGATGGGAGGGAGGGAGGGACGGTGGGAGGCAGAAGGAGACAGAATGTCACTACCCACATTTTTCAGGAGAGCAGATTGCTGCTCAGAGAGGTGAAGTGACTTGCCCACTGCTGTAACCGGAACACCACCGCTGGCTGGCCTGAGCTATAGACATTTACTTCTCCCGGTCGGGAGGCTGGGAGGTCCAAGACCAAGGTGCCCGCCAGTTTGGCTCCTGGCGAGGGCTCTCTTCCTGGTCTGTAGATGACTGCCGCCTTGCTGTGTCCTTACCCCATCAGGAGGGCCGTCAGGTCTCTCCTAAGGGCACTAATGTCATCATGAGGGCCCCACACTCAGGGCCCCACCTCTGATGCTATCACATTGCAGATTAGGGCTTGCACGTGTGAATTTGGGAGGGACGCACCATAGTGCCCACTGTCACAGGTGTGGCTAGAGATGAGGGGGATGGGCATGATGGGAGCACTGTCCCACTGAGCACTCAGGGAGCTCCCTGAAAGCAGGGCTGGGAAGCTGGGTGTCCCAAGAGACCCCAGAGACCGAGTGCTCAGCCAGAGGCTAGGAGGCTGCTCTGCAGGGTAGGTCACGTCCATGCAGCCTTGTGTCTACTTTCTGGCATCATTCGGGGGGCTAGCATGGTGGCTACTCCTCGCCCGATGGGAGCATCGGTGACAGAGAGGTCCCCTCCCTTCCCCCACCCTATATGCCTTGTTATAGTTGGATAATCGGCACACTCACCCAATGTCAATCAATACCGGTCTGTGTCTGTTTTCATCCTGTGCCCCCTCTTGGAATGAAGTCTCCTTAACTTCTCCCTGTGTAACACGTGGACCGGGCACATCTCATTTCACTGATATTGGGGGGGGGGGTTGGAAATAAGCTCCTATGCATAGTTGATTTTTGCAGTTAACAGAAGCTTCCTCCTTTGGGCAAAGACACTTTCTGTGTAGTTGGTTGCCACAAAAACCATTTTTTCTGGCAAAGTTATGATTTTTTTTTTTTTCATCTAAGTTAGCCAGATCCGATACAGCAGGTTTTCCCTGAGTGTGGTTAATCGGGAGACCTCCATGGCCGGCTCACAAGCATCTTGAGGAACATTAGCTCCGAGGCAATTTGCTCAGCCTCCGGGCGTCAGCCTCTTCACCTGTAAGTGGGCAAGCGATAAATGGACATTCTGGAAGGCTCTTCCTCTTCTTCTCCAGCACCGCAGCGCCCTCGGGAACTGGGGGGGGGGGGCTGTCCCACATCCTTCAGTGGTGGCTGGGATAGATGCCACCGTCAGCTGTGACTTCATAGAATAACAGTGTCCCAGGGTCTCCCATTCTTTCAAGCATCCTGATCTGTGGTTCCGGAACAACAGAAGATGCCTGACCTCCGCCGACAAAACACTTCGAAATAAAGACCTTCTGGCTTCCCCGTGGACTGGAGAACCCTGACAGTGTGGCTCCTCTCCTCTCAAATGCTCAGGAGACTGTTGCCCTCCTTCTGGCCTGAATCATAAAGGGGTTCCCGAAATCCCGGCTTCTGGAAGAGGGGGTTTACAACACCTTGATACAAAGGTATCAAGCAAGCGGATGCTGAAAATGCTCCACCCAGCATTGTGGGAGGGAAGGAAGAGCCAGATGTGGTCCCTGCTCCCGAGAAGAAGGCTTCAGGAACTTTTCAGGACCAGAGGTCCTTGCTCTGCTCCTTTCTCCTACCCCCCAAGGTCACCTTTTAGGATGTGAAGGGGACCCTTTGAATTCAGGCAGCTCTAGAATTTGCCAGAAGTTGGAAAGCAGCACCACTGTATTGAAATCAAGGGCCGTGCTCCCTACAGAGGCTCCAGTGGAGAATTGGTCCCTTGTATATTTAAGCTTCTGGGGGCTGCTGGTGGCCGCTGGTGGCCGCTGGCCTTCTTGTCTTGTGTCTGTGTCTTCATGTGGCCTTCTCCTCCTTCATCTTGTCAGCGCTCCCTCTGCCTCTCTCTTAGAAGGACACTTGGCGTGCGTTTTGGATCCGCCCAGATAATCCACAGTGATCCTCCCATCTCGTGGTCTCCAACAGAGTCACATCAGCAAAGATCGTGTTTCGACCCATAAGGCCACATTCACAGGTTCCAGGGATGAAGACGTGAATTTTCTCCTTGGGGGTGGGGGTGCATTTTTCTGCCTGCTGCAGCTGGTCACCATCACCGGTTGTCCATAATTCTGCTTTTTTAAATTGCTTAATTGTGAATTTGTAGTGCATCCCTAGTCTGTGCCTGGCTGGGCATGAGACACTGGGGAGTCAGAGGGAGAA
The DNA here is from genome assembly GCA_003697995.1 of Taxidea taxus jeffersonii. Taxonomy (NCBI): domain Eukaryota; kingdom Metazoa; phylum Chordata; class Mammalia; order Carnivora; family Mustelidae; genus Taxidea; species Taxidea taxus. The sequence continues at coordinate 2,940 of RCUC01133554.1, read as the reverse complement.
GACCTTATTCCTCCCTCAAGAAGCGCATGGATTGGTCAGAGCAACAATGTGGTATTAAGAGCTACGGGTACCCACAATGGATCCCAAAGTGTTCAGATTCCTTATCAAAGTCTGCAAGGCCCTGTGTACCTTGGCCTATGCTCACCTCTCTGACCTCTCCTACCAGTCCCCATCTCGCTCCTCAAGTCCCACCAAGCTGGCCTCCTTCCTGTTCCTTGGCAAGTCAAGCTATGCCTCAGGACCTTTGCACTTGCTGTCTTCAGTGCCTAGAAGCACGTTTCTTCCCCTTCCCCAACCTCCATATCCCCACGGCTCCCTTCCTCACTTAACTCTGCTCTGCTAGATCCTTCTTAGTGAGGCAACCCCATTCCACCCCGGTGCCTTGGGTGACATGCACCTTCCCTCCTGGCACTCCCCGTCCCCTCCTCTATTTTATGTTCTCAGCACTTACACACTATCAAGTTACTCTTGTCCTGGCCATCTCCACCTCCATGAGCATTTGGACATAACGATGACTAGAACTTTCCAGAAAAATTCTAAACACAAATGCCTCCTGTTTCATTTCCAATTCTCTTTCTGAGAATTTATTTAGATTTTTTTCTTTATGTGCGTTTGGTGGGGAGGTGCTTAGTGGCACATTAGGCTAAAATTCAGGTAGATCAGGGGCACCTGGGTGGCTCAGTGGGTTAAAGCCTCTGCCTTCGGCTCAGGTCATGATCTCAGGGTCCTGGGATCGAGCCCTGCATCGGGCTCTCTGCTCAGCAGGGAGCCTGCTTCCCCCTCCCTCTCTCTCTGCCTACTTGTGATCTCTGTCTGTCAAATAAATAAATAAAATCTTAGAAATAAAATAAAATTCAGGTAGATCAGAATGGGGTGGGGGACTCTTCTATGGGGATGTATAAATGTGAGGACCAGGGGGGTGGGGGACCTTACTGATGTTTAATAGACGGGGGTCAAGGACGTAATGCCTGTCGTGGCAGAGGACCGTTCTGCCCAGTGAAGAATTTTCTTTCCCAAAATGTGAACCTTTTTGGAGAAACAATGTTCAGGAAACAGCCCATATCTGGGCCCTAAGATAACATTTTTCAATTGCAACTGAAAACCTTTAGCCCTATAATAGTTTTTTAGGCTATTTCTCCCCCCAATCCATCACCATCTGCTAACCCTGTCTGTGTCCCCCTGCCCATGTATACTGTCTCTTGAGATCACCTCTGTACTTTGAGGTTTCTCTGCGAGGATGCCCTGCTTCAGAGCTCCAACTCTGGGCTCAGAGCCCCCCCCCCCACTTTCTCCACCCAGAGGACCATCCCTTTCTGTGAACTCTGTGACAATGCTTCCCCCCATGGTGAAGCATTTTCTTTAATAGCATTCAGGGTGGGACCTTGTCAAAAGGTTTTTGGAAATGAAAATAAATTACATGGGGCTGGTTCCCCTTATCCACAGGCATTTTCACCCCTTCAAAGAGCTCTGGTAGATTAAAGGATTTGGTGGATTTGGGGTTTCTATGGGCTTCTGTGCCCAAGTCCTGAATCTTCAGCCGAGAAGCCAGCCACTGGGGAGGCCCAAGCTGGAGATGAGGGCCGTCCACAGCTCTGAGGATTGGTAAACCTCCAGAAGCCCTCCACACTATTCAAGCCTCTTCCATGCTCCAAAACCTTTCCCCAAACAGCCCCAGCTCCCGAAATCCTGCCAAGGGAATGGAATCACCTTGAGCAATCCTCCGTGAGTCCTGTCGGGTGAGCTGGGCCCTTGAATCCTAGAACAGAGGGAATACCTCTTGTTCTTCCAGGGTCAGGGATCTGGGAACCAGATCCGGGGATTTTGAGAATAAAAAACCCAAAGTACAAAAAAACCCTAAACAATCATTCATGGGGTCAGCTTCTTTCTTTTCCCACCCATCTTTTTTTTTTTTTTTAAAGGTTTTATTTATTTATTTGACAGACAGAGATCACACCAGTAGGCAGAGAGGCAGACAGAATGGGGAGGGGAGAAGCAGGCTCCCCGCCGAGCAGAGAGCCCGATGTGGGACTCGATCCCAGGACCTTGGGATCATGACCCGAGCCGAAGGCAGCGGCTTAACCCACTGAGCCACCCAGGCGTCCCCCCACCCATCTTTTTAATCAGTCTCACACGCCTTTACGGTAAATGTGATGACCCCTGTTTCACCATGAGATGGGCAAAGTGCCTCGCTCAAGGTCACGCAAGGTCAGCTCAAGGGGACTTGGAATCATGGTTTGCATCCTGTTCTTCCCATTTCCCAGAGAAATACTATCGAAGCAGGCCACCCTGACCCTTGGGGGGAGGCCAGATGCCTGCATCAGACTCCAGAATCTTCCATTCCTCTGCGGCTGCAGCGGCCAGCCTCTGTCGGGAGTCCCGGGAACCAAATGGTGTGATGTATGCTCTTGTAAGGGGACCAGGCACACAGAGCCAGGTCTCTGCTCATCCTGTAGGTAGCGCCTCGAAAACCCTTCCCCGTACAGCCGTGGTAGAGGCCCACGGGTGCAGAAACCTTAGTGCCAGCCAAGTCCGTCCTGCCCGTGAGCGGTGACCGAGAGCTCCGGACCCTCGTACCGCATCGGGTCAGTTGAAGTCCCTGCTCTTCTGCGCCTCACTTCCCTGGAGCTCAGTTTCCTCCTCCTAGAAGAGGAGAGGATCTACGCCCGTCCTGTCAGGTGTTATGAATATTCTGAACTAGCGGTCAGTGGGATGCATACAGTAAGCATTAAATAAATGTTTGATTTTGAAAGTAGGACTCGAGCATGCCCAGGATGAAGGCTCTGGGTTATCTCATTTCTTCCCCGCCCTTCCTCCTAAACCATTAGCCTGTGACATCCTTTGTCCCCCATCTCTGGGCCTTGCCCTCCCCAGCGTCCTCCCCATGTTCCCGGAGTGCTCCCCCGACCTGTCTTCCCACTTGTGCCCCATTCCAGCCCCCCC
>RCUC01133553.1:0-59328 GCA_003697995.1 Taxidea taxus jeffersonii | reverse complement strand
CCCTCCCTCCTCCTCCAGCTGTTCCTCATACCAAATAGAGCCTGCATTTATGTCTGCTGATACTGCTCATCCTGCAGTACAGAATTTTGTCTACAATTCCTGGGTTTTCATATTTGCTATTTGAGCTTTTCTTATCAGTTCTTTAAACTTGGGTCTTTTCCATGCCCTCTAAGTAGGTCATTTGTAGCCATTTTAAAAGGTCGTTGTTCTCGGCTTGCACCTCTGTCTGCTTCTGGGCACTGGCAATTCTGCTCTCACCCCTTCAAGGATCCCTACACCTGAGCTGCATCCCCGCTTACTGTCAGCACTTCTGATAATGGCTGTGCTTATTAAATTTTCTGCACATTCAACTGAATTCTGGGAATTTATGACTATCATGTTTGCTGCTTTATCATCCTTATTTCGCATGCTTCATTTTTTTTAATACTAGCTTTTATTTCCTGGGAACTTTATTCCTACCTGCTTAGGTAAGGTATTTGCGACCATATGTTCAATGGCTTTCTCTTGGGGGCCCCTGTCCCTTTAGTTCTGCCACGTGGTACACACAGTTCACTTTTAAGAGAGTTGTGATTATTTCACTGAATAAGCATTTAGGATGTGCTTCTGTTTGTGTCCACTGCACAAGGTAAATTATTGTCATTCCCTGATTACTGACTTGGTTCCAACAATAACCAGAAGAATGTGATATATTCAGTTGCAAACAGTGAACATATTGAGCAAACATGTGAAATTGGGTCTCACATGCAGTATGCCATTGATCAGGATCATCTGGGAAGTAATGGACAGATTGAGGATGCCATCACAAATGTCATGAACAGGGACTGACAGTCTTTACTTGTGCTTGCCTGAAGGTTCATGAGTATTGTGAGTTTCATACAACCTGCCCAAATGTTCACAATCACTGGGATAATCTTAACCATGCCTGACATGGTATTGAGACAATTTCCACCAGTAGGGAACTGGGTTACTTTGTCCTGGTCTTGTCATTATACTGTCCAGACTGTGTGGAGGATGCTGGCCTCTCACTCGATTATGACTACTGTGTGTCTGGATATCTGAGTGCCTTCTGTTTCCCCTAACTGAAACAGGAGCCGTGTTCCTATGTTAAGGTTTTGCTGTAATCTAGTACTCCCCTCCCTAGCTTTTGATAGCAGCCTTTTCTTCTACCCTCTGTACTTGGACACTGCTTCCTTGACTTTTATAATTATTAGTTAGGGACCTGAATCCGCTCACATAGCTTTAGAAACAAAGATCGTCATCTCTTCCTCTCACGAACCCTGCATGTAACTTGTACTCAGGAATGACTGTCCTAGCCACTGGAGTAGCTTGTGCATTTGGGAGCCAGCCCATATTAGATTAGAGAACTCTAAGATATCTCAGGGCATTGATTTAAACTTCTGGACACCTGCCTTGTAGCAAAACTTACAGACAAAATCCTTCTCCTTGTCTGACAATTATAATGGAAAAAGAAGTAAGGAAAAATACAACCATCACTATGAAAATTTTAAACACACCCCAAATAAGGGGAGTGACATAATAATCTCTATGCACCTATTACTCACCTCCAATACTTGTCTAGTGTGATGGTTCATTTTTGGTGCCAACTTAACAATGCTAAGAGATGCCCAAATAGGCCGTAAGACATTGTTTCTGGTTGTGTCTGTGACTATGATTTTGCAAAACAAGGATTTGAGTCAACAGACTGAGACAAGCAGATCACCCTCACCAAAGTAGGTGGGCATCATCCAATCCATTGAAGGCCTGAATAGGACAAAAAGAGGACGGGAACATTTGTTCTCTGCTCTCTCTTCCCAGTCCACCTTTTTCCAGCTTCAGATATAAACCCATCGAGTTCTTGGGCTTTTGGGTTCAGATTACAGATTACACCACCAGCCCCCTTGGTGCTCAGGCCTTTGGGTGCATGCTAAATTACTCTATGAGCTTTCCCGGTTCTCCAGTTTGCAGAGGGTAGATGGCAGGACTTCCTGGTCTCCAAAATCATGTGAGCCAGTTCCTATAATAAATCTCCTCTTACATATGTATCTTTATATATCCCATGAGTTCTCGCTCTTTGGAAATCCCAGACTAACACATCCCCTTATAATTAATCTTGCTTTGTCCACACCCACAATCATTCCTCTCTCTTCTGACCTCCACAGATGATTCTTTTAAAGCAAATATCCCAAATACATATAGCTTCATTTGTATATAACTGTATTTCTTAACAATAACTCTATTTTCTTCTAACAAAGCTATATTGCTGTCTCTCTAGAAATACCATCAGTCATCCAGCCACCGCTCAAATTTCACACCCACGCACACCTCCATTAATTGTTGGAATCAGGGTCAAACACAATGCACGGTCTAAATTGCAAAACTGAAATAATCACACAAAAACCAAATTTTTAGTTAGTAATGAGACGTACAAATAAAGGGCCTGGAACAAAAGAGGGGGGCAGAAGCGCAGTGTTGTGCTGCTTTTAACCGTACCATCTCTTTCCTGTGGTTGTGTGGATACAATTCAGCCGGAAATGTGCCCTTACCTTTAAAAAGAGAGATCATGTATACAGTTCTGTGTAACTCTTGGATTATCCAAATGCCTGCTTTTAATATAAGCAAAGCGGTTTGCCTGAATTCCATCAGGAATATAAGAGATCATTCATTCAGCAGGAAAAAGAGGGCTGTGGATCCTATTAGCCATTTTATGTCATTGTGCAGGCACACAGTACAAACAAACACACACACAAATGAATTGTGCAGCGCTTTCCAAGACTTTGTTAAAATGATCCTCCAACTAGGATACCCGGATGGAATAAAATTCCATAACCTCGGGGGAAAGAGAACCCAGAAGGACTCATAGCCATAAGGTTGGCTGGGCTCATTGTACCTGGATAAATGTATTTTAGCTTTCACCATGCCTTTTCTGAGTTTTATTACTCTTTGCATTCTGACTACTAACCGAAAACAGGATTCCTTCAAATTCCTGGGCAGCTTGCCACTGCTTTGGGCCAAGGGGCCAATAAAAATCATTAGCAATCCATAAATTTTATCCAGTGGGCTTTCCTGAACATGTGCGAGTGTTCATAAGGTCTGAGCACTGAAACCCACATGTTCTGTCTCATGTGCTCCTCATTTGCTTGCAGTCGGTTATACTCAAGTCTGTTATGTGATTATATTGTAATTCATATCGAATGAGGATCAATATGCCATTCAAATACGCTAATAAAAACGGTGATCAGATAGACACTTTTGTTAATGAAAGACAGTAGATAAGACTGAACGCAGTTCTAGGGTTTCAATGTCTGCAGCGCACAATGCATACTCTCGATTTTATTTACTCGTTTGCAGGAAGGCCTATATGAATATATTCATAAGGAAATATTAGAATGAACTAAATCTGTTCACAATTATCATGATAAGCTGTATCAGCCACTTTACAAGACTGGAAATCTCTGCCTTACAGTTTTTGCACATAAAACTCAAAATTGTTCATTCACTGGGTTAATTAAATAGCCATTTGTCCTTGTTGAAATCTTATAAATTTTTCGTGACAGTGAAAATTATTTTCTGTGGAAAAAACGCATTTTTACCTCATGTCAGGTTTAAAACACGCACATAACCCCACTTGAAAGGTTATGTGAAGTGTATTTTCTCTGATGTTTAATTCAAAAGTTCCAGTATTATAGAGAGTGCTGCACGCTATGCAATCTTTCGATTGCCAGCGACTGTGAGCCGCTGCACCAATACCGCTCCCAGCATCTGCCTTGGCGGCATTGGAAGAAAACATGAAAGTATGAAGTGAAACTTTAAGAATGGAGAACACAGGCTGGGTGAAGATCAAGTATTAAGAAAACACACACACACACTCAGATACTCCTTTTACGTGTCATGTTAACAAAGTTGTCCTCTCCCACATTAATGGGATTCCCGGGGATATGCTTCTTTTTGGTGAATAGACTTTATGAACTTGATCCTAGAAATCACAGTTTAAACTGAAATACAAAATTAAAAAAAAAAACACGAAAAAGAAATCAAAGGATACCTCCTCCTTAATTTAAACCAGAAGGTGGCCTACTTTAGGCTGAAGTAATCGAGTGGGAAATATATTTTGGCAATAAACATCTACTTAAAAACATTTTACAACAAACTAACACCTCCTTGTACACTAATAAATTAAATACAAATTAAGGCCAAAAGATTTTTCTTTCTTTCTTTCTTCTTTTTAGACCCCACAGGATATCAAGAGCTTGTTCTTTAAAAGGAGAGTTCAGAGAACCCAAAACGTGAGGAATATATTCTATACCCTGGCAGAATTTTATTAAGCTTGTTCTGAACAGATGGGTGCCTATTTTTAAGAGCTCTAGGAAAGGCAATGCCATGTGACTACAAAGCCCATTCTGATGGCCACCATAGTCCTGCGGTTCTTTAGTTACCTTCCACGTCTATACAAATATTTCTATTTCACGAGAGGATGTGATAAGAAACAAGTTTAAATAAATTAGACATTAGGACAAGAATATGGCAAGTTATTGTACTTTATTTGTAAAAAAAAAATGAGATAGGAGATTAATATTTAACAGTTTCAAAATAAGCTTGTTATGCTTTTTTCTTCCCGAAGAATTCAAAAGCCTTTTAAAATAATGCTTTTCTAACACGTTGGCTTATTTATAACACAAAACATGTGAGAAAATTAATTTGTTTTTATTTGAATTTATATAGCTGTTTTCTCCATAATGGGACATAAGAACTCTAATTCTAATGGGTATTTTATCCAGCAACTTAAAATGTGTATTTTCACATAGTAAAAACAAACAGTGCCAATAATAACGATAAGAATGTTATACGGATGTCTGTTTTTTTAAAAGGTTTTATTTATTTATTTGACAGACAGAGATCACAAGTAGGCAGAGAGGCAGGCAGAGAGAGATGGAGAAGCAGGCTCCCTGCTGAGCAGAGAGCCCGATGCAGGACTCGATCCCAAGACCCTGGGATCATGACCTGAGCCGAAGGCAGAGGCTTTAACCCACTGAGCCATCCAGGCGCCCAGGGACGTCCATTTTTTTCCTATCTTTTTCTTTCTAACTTTAAAAATCATACAGTTTAACACCAAAAGAGGTACTCATATACATATATTTGGAAACCTAGAAAGTGCTCATCACAAACTACCTGGACACTTTGTCTTTAAATGTTGTACTTAAAAAAATTATTCCATGGAATTGTACTGTTTCTCAAGCATCATGACAAAAATTCCTTAGATGTAGTGGGTAACACTGTGCTTTGCCCACATTCCATGCCATTACACTCGGAATAGGGCCTGCTGAGGACCCACAGCTCAATCCTTCACTGGCAATTGCCTTTTGGCTGCAGGGAACTGCTGAGACCTGGGCAAGCCCTCTCTCATGGGTTGACGTGCCCCCAGTGGTTGACTGATACATCCAACACTCATATCTGGTTACCCACAACTCTGATCAAGCATGCCAACTCTAGAACTTATTATAGAATAAGGAGAGTTAACATTGCTTTCCCACAATGGGTCAGGCTTTACCTCCCCCAATACCTGGTTTTCTTCCTCCCTTACCAGGGTAGCTCCTAAAACCATCCTCTAGGGAAATCTATGCACACTACAATCCTTCCTAGGCTGTTGTTCTAGGAATCCAGTTGAAGACACCATAAATATCACAATAGGACTATATTATTTAAAAATACATTCAATAAATTTTTGCATACATTCTGACAACCTGTGTTCCAAAATGGCTTAAATGTCACCTGAAATGTAACTATTTACAGCCCCTGATGTACTAGAAAATCAGTAAGGAAATCTGGAACCTGCTATGTGCAAAGTGCTTTAGATGTTGGGAATGTGCGATGACATTTAATCATTATTTATTTATCAAACATATACTGTCTGCATGTTCTATGTCCTACAACCTACGTTCTTGCAATCTGAGAAGGCAGATTACATACGTGGAAAATAATTTCTTATTTTTGCTAAAATATTGTATTTCTATTACTTTCATCTCTTTTCTGCTTTTCTCTACTTTTTACTCATCACTGTATTACATAATATGACTGTTATAAGCCATCACAACACTTTAAAAAAAAATACATAGGTCATAAAAAGGGATTTAAATGGTGCTACAAGTCTTCCATCCAAGAGTTAAGGATTATGGCCTTTGGAGAAAGAACAGAGTTTAAGTTGACAGAAGCAGGAACTGCATTCCAGAAAGAAAGGATCAGCATTGAAGAAGCACCACAAAGTAGGATATGTTTTTGGCACACTTGAAGTCATGCATAGTCCAATTTAGCTAGAGCTTATGTTATGGAGTTATAGGAGATGAGTCTGGAATGCTAACTAGTGCCAACCTGGCTATGAGTGCCAGGATAAGGAATTTAAGTTTGTTATGGAGAAGAGGGTTGAATTTATAGGAATGGAAGCAAGGATGCTCTGAAGATTCTATATTTTTTGGAAGATTCTTGCTTTATTATTTTGACCATGATATCATACAACTCTCTTATAAAAATTATTAATCCCAAATAAAATGAATAGCTACTAAAATTTGATATCAAACTTAATGAATGTACTCAGCTACATGTGGAGAAGGTGACATACCCACCCAGTGAAAATAATTATTTAAGTAACTTTAAGCACCACGTCAAAAAAGTCCATTCAGTTGGAAATGCCATGAAGAACTCTTCTTTTTTCCTAAATTATGTCTTTATTAGCTCTGCAAACTGTTCAAGATCTAGAGTTAGTGACAGTCCCGCAGAAATGTGCAAAAGAACCAGGACTCTTTAAAGGAAAGATGAGTCCAGTCTGGGGCAGAAAATCTGTGTGATGCTTCCAGGAAATGGGCCAGAAAGCAAGAGAGGCTAACCCGCATCCTCCACCTTCAAATCTAACGAGGTCATGTCAAAGGACAGGGGACATCATGATGGGTTTCCAGCTAGCCAAACATGAGCAATTTGAGCATCTAGCCACAACCACAGCTTCAATAACATGGAGTCTATAATACCAGAGTTCATAGCAGGGGTCAAAGAATCTACAAAGTAACACAGTTTTCCAGGAATGTGAATGCACATGGAAGTGTGAGAAATACCATTCTATATGGTTGTTAAGGCTCATGATCCACAGCTTTGGTTTTCGTTCCATCTTCCCTTTTGAAACTGTACTACTAGCTGTTCTTGTTTTACTATGGCACTTGTTTTAGCATGCCCTTTCTCTCATGTGCCTCTGCAAGCAGAATATGTGGTTGGTTCAGGTCATCCTCAAATTTCTTTGCAATGAAACCATCACAATTGGGTAGGACTGCCCTATCTTCACCAGCTTGCTCTTAAAGGTTTTGAGTGATGCTGTGATACCAATCCACATCATTTGCTTTTATGATATAGATTCTTGTGCTCTGTTACCCATGTCTTCTGCTCCAGTACCACCTATATCTCTTAAGCCCTGGCCACCGTCCTTTTGTTACTTACCCGGTAAGATCCACGCTCTGGACAGGCAAGCTATTTCTGCAAATCTGTCCCTGCATTATTATGCTGGCTCTGGTTCCATCGTCTTCTCGCATTTCTCCCCTCCCTGCTTTTTTCTGCTAGTCCTATTTCAGTTTCTTGTTCTTTGCTTTAAAGCAAAGTATGTCACTAAATACAAAAACAAAGAATCTATTTTGCCATTTCTTTTCTTATATTTAATGGCATGTTTTACCCAGTTTTGCAACCAGTGACATGTTAAAATGAAAGCAAGTTTTCTCTTCTATTGATTATATTAAAAATTTAAATGTCTTTCCTGTTCTAACAGAAGATTTTTACATCCTCCATATGACTTCCAAATTTTCAGGATTGTGTGAAATTAGTTTCAGCTATTGCAATATAATGATAAGAAAAAGAGGTATTTTTCCTCTTTGGAGTTGACAAGTCTCAATTCCCCATACGCCCTATCGGTTCTTCTATACACTCCAACTTCCTGCCATCCTACTGCAATTAACACGTTTGTCTTGGTATGCCTTCTTCTATGGTATATACTAATAGACTGATTTTAGAACATTTGACATTATCATTGGATTTTTGCTTTGATTCAAACTTAAACTTGGATTTTTCTAAAAGACAAGTGAAATTTCCTCCCCAGTCATAAAATCCCCCACGCAGATTTCTAATCTTCGAAATGTCCATTCTATATCCTAAATCCAACTCTTGTACACGTATATTTACATATGTTTCACTGGAAAGAGCCCTAAACCTTAGCACGAAAGAGATTTCTCTCATCTCTTTTATGAATCCTTGTATTTCAAAGTGAACTGCTCTCCTGCACTGCTTGACTATGCCCTTTCACAGACTCAGACGCTGTGACTTTGACCTTCTCCGTCTCTGTTATTGCTTGTGGCCAGAATGGAAGGGCAAACCCCCAGAAGGCTGGAGGACAGGGAGACCTCAGCCGCCCTCAAGTCCCATCTGCTCACCTGACATGTGAGGAAAGTGTGGCCCAGAACATCTAAAGCCAAACAAAACACACCTGTTTCTGCAAACTGTTATTTTCTCCTCCTCTGCCCCTCCTCCCACTCCTCTTCCTTTCTTATGTGGTTTCCTTTCTTTCTTTTTCTTTTTTTAAACTGTAGTTTGTTTTAACGTTTGGTCACTTTGATGAATTTATTCACTTACTTGCTCATAATGGACGGTGAACGGAACACACTCTCTGATGCTTCCTCTGATGCAAGACATCATTCCTTCCTTGTATTTATGTATAAGCCTTTCAAGTATCCTTCTGAACTGCTTTCCTTTACCCTTTGTGCCCTTGAATTACACTTCGTTTTTTTCCCCACGTCTCTTTTTGATTTATCTCCCCCCCCACACCCCCACCCCGTAATCAGCCTGTTGAGAAAGGAGGTTCTTAAGTTTGGTCCAGCTCTTTCCAACTATTTGGTTTCCCATCTACTCATTCCCTCTGATCTCCTCTCCTTGCCTCTGGCATCGGGGAACTGTAGACCCAGAAGACTTTCCTCTGAGGCGTCCTGGTCCTTTTCTCTGCAACCTACTCTCTGTCCTGCTGGTCTCTTTCTTTCTGTGTGCTCTCCTTGTCTTTCCTGTCTCATTTACAGCCAAATCAGTCTTTGCTTTATTTCTCCCCATTTCTTCCCACTTCTCCCACCGAAACTGGAATCTTTGTTGCATTAATTAAGGGGAGCAAATGTTACCATATACAGCTGTTTTGGTTTTTTTCTTCGGACTTTCCTACGGAGTGCTTGAAGTCCGTGCAGCTGCTGAGCACTTTGAACAGACGGTGTTCCTTTGCATAATAAAGGTCGCACGCATTTTATTGGAAAATATGCCACGTCCCTTTCCTCCACAGCAAGCACATATTTCCTGGCTGTGCAATGCTCCCAGATGAGTTCCCAGGCCTTATACAAAGCATGTCTTTAATTGTCTTTTTTTTTTTTTAATATATATAATGACAACCTTTCTTTGTTTCTATTGGAAAACACCTGGCAAATGGCTAATCCCTCCTTATCCTTGCTACATTTCTGTTTCACACTTACGTTTCCTAGTCCAAATCCCAGAGCTGTCTGCTGCATTGGCTGGGAATACCGACACAGCGCAAGATCATCTTGGTTCCTATACACCCGCCATTTTATCCGACTAATTGGAAGGAACACCATGTACTTCCACCAGCGCAGATACTCTCTTTCGGCCAACTTTAAGTTAACACAATAATAACAACAATTAATGCTAATAATAAAATATATTACTTACAATAAAATGAAGCGAAAAATAAAAATGTGCATTTCCTGTTCTATCTAGTTGTCCTGTTGTAGTTGACTCTTGAGCTATATTATGACTCTAATTAGTTTCAGGATAAAATATTCATACTTTTGGTTATGCTGTCCTGCTATTATTTATATATATATATATTTTTTTTAATTTCATCATTAATTTTTGCTCAGCTGTGGCCGATGGAAATGCTCATTGTTCTCATTTTACGATAATATTTTCCTTTCTTTTCTTTTTAAATTTTATTTATTTATTTGACAGAGAGAGAGTACAAGTAGGGGTAGTAGCAGGCAGAGGGAGAGCGAGAAGCAGGTTCCCTGTAGAACACAGACCCTGATGCCGGGCTCAGTCTAAGACCCTGGGATCACGACCTGAGCCAAAGGTAGCTGCTTAACGCACTGTGCCACCCAGGTGCCTCAAGATAAAATTTTCTACACCAGGTTTTTCTATTTTTTCTTATTCCTGGTCTTTGAAACTACTGATCTTTTTATTGTCTCCATCATTTTACCTTTTTCAGAATGTCACATAATTGGAGTCATACTATATATAGCCTTTCACTTTGTCTTCATTCACTTAGTAATGTGCATTTAAGCTTTTTCTGTCTTCTCATGGTGTGATGGCTCATGGCATTCTCATACTGGATAATATATTCCATTGTCTGGATGGACCATGGTGCATTTCTCCATTCACCTACTGAAGGACATCTTGGTTGCTTCTAAGTTTGGGTAATTATGAATAAAGCTGCTATAAACATGCATACACATGGTTTTTGTGTGGCTATTTTGTGTATTTTCAACTCCTTTGGGCAAAGATCAAAAACCATGATTGATGGATCATATGGTAATAGCACATAGAGTTTTGAACAAAACTCTCAAAATATCTTCTAATACCGTTTCACATTCTCAGTAGTAATGAACAAAAGTTCCCATTACTTCACAACCTTGCCAGCATTTGTTGTTATTGACAGTCCAGATTTTGGCCATTCTAACAGATGCGTAGTAGTATTTCATTGTTGTTTTATTTTTTTAAGATTTTATTTATTTATTTGACAGAGAGAGATCACAAGTAGGCAGAGAGGCAGGGAGAGAGAGGGGGAAGTGGGCTCCCTGCTGAGCAGAGAGTCCCATGTGGGGCTCGATCCCAGACCCTGAGATCATGACCTGAGCCAAAGGCAGATGCTTAACCCACTGAGCCACCAAGGCACTCCTTCATTGTTGTTTTAATTTGAATTTCCCTGAGGACTTATGTTATACCTATTTGCCATCTTTTTTATATACCTATTTGCCATCTTTTTGTATACCTATTTGCCATCTTTTTTTCTTCTGTGATGGGGTATCTGGAACTTGGGTCCATTTTTAAAAATCTCATTGTTTTTTACTGCTGAGTTTTAAGAGTGATATGTGTATTTTGGATAGCAGCTCTTTAGTGTCTTTTGTAAATATTTTCTATCAAGCAATGGTTTATCTTTTTACCCGTTGATGTCTTTGGCAGAGCATAAGTTATTAAGTTAATGAAGTCCAGCTCATCAATTCTTTTTTTCATGGATTGTGCCTTTGTTGTTGTATCTAAAAATTCATTGTCATACCCAAGATCATTTGAGTGTCCTCCTATGTTATATCATAGTAGTTTTATAATTTTCTTTTTTTCATTTAGGTCTGTGATCCATTTTGAGTTGATTTTTTTGTGAAGGGTATAGGTCTAGGTCTACTTTTTTTTTTTTTTTTTTTTGCTTATGGATGTCCAGTTGTTACAGCACTATATGTTGAAAAGACTGTATTTCCTCCATTGCATTGCCTTTACTACTTTCTCAAAGATCAGTTGACTACATTTATGGAGCTCAATTTCCTGGCTCTTTATTATGTTCCTTTGATCTGTCTATTACTGTGGCTTTGTAGTAGTAAGTCATGACGTCGGGTGTCAGTTCTCTAACTCTGTTCTTCTTGAATATCGTGTTGACTATTCTGGTTTTTTTTTAATTTAATTTATTTAATTTTTGCCCCTCCATCTAAACTTTGGAATCAATTTGCTGCTAACTGCAACATAATTGGCTAGGACTTTGATTGGGATTGAACTAAATCTACAGATCAAGTCAGAAAGACCTGACATCTTGACAACACTAAAGCTTCCTATTCAGAATCATGAAATATATTTCCATTTATGCTTTTCTTCTTTGATTTCACTTATCAGAGTTTTGTAATTTTCCTCATACAGATCTTATACATATTTTGTTCGATTTATATCTACTGGTCTTTGTTTATTTTGAGGGGCACTAAATGTCAGTAAAAAATAAATGATCTTATGACCAGTCAAAAATGGCCACACTGGATGGTTGTAAAGATATAAAAAAGGAAAAGCAGAATATAAAGAGTGATATTCATAAAAAAGTATTCAGAGTACAAGAGGCATCATCGTGTATTTTTCTGGTCATACATATGAATTGAAATCTTGCATAAATGTAGTCCTTCTGCAATTATACATATATTTCAAGTAGACCTACAGTTGCAACCCAATGTATAACTTCACCTATTATTGAGAATTAGGGTGGCCTTTCATATAGTCTATTTCCTAGATATTTGGAAAATTAACTACCAAATTACATGCTAAAAAACTTAGTCCCTATATAAAAAATGTTGCTTTATATACTTGGTAGAACAATTATGCAAAAATAAATTAGAAAATGTTAAATGCAGTATTTTCTTTACCTCTAGTAAACTCTGTAAATATGGGTAGATCAATTAATATTAGCACTTTTATTTCTAAACTATAAAGTGAGAATTTCACACTAATTAGAGATGACACAGTACATTAAGAAAAAAAAACTTCAAAAATAGAAATCATTTTCTATATACAACATCATGCATTATTTTTAATCAGTTAAATGAATACCTCACTCTTACCATTCAACAGGAAAATAAGTTATTCTCCATGTAGAGGAAAAGGAATTATTGCTGTTTGGGAAATCTCTGGAAAATACCAGTTACTCTCTAAGGAGTAATAACTTCTGAATTATCATTCCTGTAATTGTAAATAAACACATCTCAACTGCTAAAGTGCTAAGTACTATGAATTTTAAAATTGTCAGTGAGCCAGCAATATCATCTAAGTTGTTAAATCTTCTCTTTGGAATTGCCTTGGTTAATTCTTAAACTCACGGGCAAGGGGCACAAGATCAACTATGCTATACATTTGATCATTTTGTTACTGTTTGAAAGTGGAAACATCCTAATCCACTATATTATAAATTCTGTGAAGGATGTCATCATATTTCTTCATGTATCTCCAGAGAATCCAGTACTGTATTTTGTACACAAATAAAGCTATTCACTGATTGATCTTAAAATAGTTAATTTGGGAAGAAATAGTAACTAAGCTACATACACAACAAGTTGGTTTCCATTTATTCACAGACAAGGAAAAATCTTTTTATTCCTCAATATTTTTCATGCATTGTACAGTTAAGCTATAAAAGAACATCAAAGAAAAGTTAAAATACATCTGTACCCTCAAGAGTACTGCCAGTCCTTTTGCTTTGTTTCTGATAAAATAGAACACTGATTAAAACAGTTGTTTTTCAGGGACGCCTGGGTGGCTCAGTGAGTTAAAGCCTCTGCCTTCGGCTCAGGTTATGATCTCAGGGTCCTGGGATAGAGCCCCACATCGGGCTCTCTGCTCAGCAGGGAGCCTGCTTCCTCCTCTCTCTCTGCCTGCCTCTCTGCCTATTTGTGATCTCTCTCTGTCAAATAAATAAATAAAATATTAAAAAAAAAAAAACAGTTGTTTTTCAGAAGCACAATTGTGTGTGTCCTACGCTGGTATCCACTGTCACATGTGGGGAAGGCTTAGCTACTTTTTAGAGATGTCCCATAAATTCAGCAACATATGTGCACCGACTAAGCATTTCCTGTGCCCTCTGGATCCACTGAGTATCTGGTTGTCTGTTTCCTTTCTTCTCCTCTACATCCCCCTGCTACTATTCCAAAAACAGAAGGTGGGATCCATTGCCAAAGCATGTTATGTAATTACTACATGTTTCAGATCTTATGTCCTCTAATTCTTCTTGTTGGTTTTGTCAGTAGGTGTGAGGATTGGTTGTAGAACTACAGAGAAGCTGGGATTACCAAGAAAGCTAATAGAATAATAACCACGTGATATCTTTCTCCTGTTTTCATCACTTAAATGCCCTTGTTTATACTTCTTTGTCTCTTTCATATTGGATAGCCTTCTGCCTATCTTGATGGTCTCCCTGTGGCTCACCTCAATCTGTTTTCCTCTGTCTCCTGGCTGCCAGTCAGCTACTGAAACAGCAACTGGGCTATTTATAACTGATGGGTCTCAAAGGTGAGTGCTTCATATAGGGTAAGTACTCCTTTGTCTTGTTGTCACTGAGGCCACCATCCCAAAGGGCTCCAGGGCTATACGACTACACCTGACTTCTTATGAGCTAAGTGTCAGTATATGGTCAGGGCCAGAACCACAGTAAATCATTTTGTAGTCTCAAAACAATGTGAGATTTGCCAAACTGTTTTGATGGAGATATTGTAAATTAAGTGTTTTCTCTATAGAAAGCGATGCTTCATCAACACTTGGGCTGGAATAACATAGAAATACACCAAAGTTGAATGACTTGATCTGAAGAGAGGGAAAAAAAAAAAAAGTGACATTATAAAATTCTTATTAGTCTGGATAAGTGAGTGCCAGAAGTATATACAGTCATTTTATTCCAAAAATTTCCGAACAGATGACCTGAATCACACATTTTAAGGAAATAGGGTCCCAATTAAGGTGGTTGAACAAAGTCCTAAAAATGGGAGGGCTATCTGATTTAAAGACATCTGCTCTGAACTTCCATGGTAACCTGGAAAGCATTTCACAATCTATTCTTAGCATTACTTTTCCTCCTTAACTGGCTGGTGTTCCCTAAATTCATCTTGGCAGTAAACTGTCTTTGTAAATAAATGTTTATTGAAATATAGCCACGCATGTATTTTCTGATTGTGTATATTGCTCTTCCTGTTAGAGTGGTGGACTCGAGTAATAATTGTCACAAAGACAGGAGAGCCCACAGTGCTTAAAATACTATCTGGATTTCTGCTTATCAACCTCTATTCTAGATGTTTATCTACTCATAGTATGAATGAATCTACAATCTTATATGTCCAATACAGAATTATTTTTAAGTCATCCTTTCATATGTTCATTAGTTCAGATAGAATTCTCAGGAGTCAGATAACCCTTGATTCAAATCAGAGCTCCACTGTCATGCTGGCCTTTGGAAAAATTACAAAAATACACCATAATTTGGTTGTTCACCTATGAAATGAACAGAGTAATTGTACCTGCTTCATTCACCCACTCTATCATTGGGAACTTTTAATGAATCAATAGGTCTACAAAACTGTCCTAAATTGGTGGAAATACTATTTCAGTTACTTATAATCATGTGCCTTCACTGTCTCCCACGTTCCTCGTTCTCATGCTTCTTTTTTCTATCCTCAAAATATGCAAATGCCTATAATCATGTCCAGAACATAGAATGTTCCTGGCCAAGAGTGAAGAGATGAATGACTGAATGAGTAGATGGTTTTTGTCTACTCTCCCCATGATGTTATGAGGCTATATGCCTTTGGCTCAAATCGTAACATGGAAAGCATGAATCCAGTGGGACCAAAACGGAAGAATGCCTCAACGATAATAGTTCCAATATAATAGATGATCAGCAAGTGATTCTTAAAGGAATGCAATGAAATCTAAGGTGAAATGTTACATAGTTTCACAATAACATTGTCAGGGAGAGACTACATAGGTTCTGAAGTCCAAACCTACTTTTTTCAGGTTGGCTATTGTAAAAACAAACAGAGCATAGCCATGGCTAATCTGCTAAATATATAAGAGAGAAGAAGGAATAGATGAGTTACACCAGTCAAAAGTTGGCACAGAGATGATTTTACTCAAGTCTGAAGAACATTTGTAACTTGACAAATTTAGCCCATGCTTCAAAAACTAGTAGGTGCTAATTCACTTTCAAAAAGCTATGATCACCTCTTGATATTTGAGTACAATCAATAAAGTGTATGATTCCTGACTCAGATTAAATTAGGGTTTGGGCTTTGAGACTGATAACTTCCACCCAGGTATAGCCTAACTTAAATCCTTTTGCTTGGGGAAAGGCTCTGTTATTCAAAGAGAAGGAAGATTGGCAGGACAAAATATGATATTAAGACAGTGTCTCGGGGTTAGAAAGAGCTAATTATATGTATCTATGTGTGCGTAGGGACAAGGTTATTATTGTATCCATTCCTAATAAGATTGCTGGGTTTATTTGTTATCTTATTATTATTTAGTTTTATTGAAGAGAAACTAGAAGGAAATACATTATGCTAAAGATGACCTAGTGGGATCTGGGAACCAAACATCACTTCAAAGCTTAGTGGTGAGAAGTACTTGCCCGTTGTTTTCATTGACTACAATATATTTCCATCACAACGAGAGTTGAATGGAGAATCATTTGGCATAATTAGGATGCAGAGCAGTGAGAAGAATGGGGGGTGAAATGGCCATAAGACACCTTTGGTCTCCCAGAAATAATCAGGAATGGCTGGTTGAGAGAAAGAAATTCAAATATGCAGGTATTTCTTTATGAGATAAAGAAAACCATGTATTAATAATGTTAATATTCCAAAATTGACATCACAAGTCTGGGGAGAACTGGGAACATTTAGGCTACGTGTAAAAAGGAAAGAACAAATAGCAATATCATTCTATTGTAGTTAGTGATGAAATATTCGGAATTTTTTGTATATACACATTCAGTCCAGAAGTTTCAGAAAGAATAAGAATAGCAACTCATTCAAAAGAATCTAAAGTAATAAGATACAATATAATTCTATTATTCCATTTATATTGCTTTAATAAAATACCAATATGTCACCTTCTGATTTCAAACAATCACTTTAACTCATACTAATTGTGATTAACTTATTATTAATAAAAAAGACTTTAGAAAATGAAGACAAAATACTTAGGTCTAAGCACAGTCTAGTAGCTACTCAATTAATTCCCTTTCTTTAGAACTGTTGAAATTTCTGGGAAACCCCAGAAGCAAGAAGCTAAAGTCAAAGATTACTTTGTCAAGACGAAAATGGTTCTTAAACCAACCCATATTCCCAATACTTTCTAATAATACCACTTTAAAAGTGATTTTTTCCCACAAAATAATTTCTCTATTTATAATAATTGTCCAGAGAGATTGGTTTCATGGTGACCCAACACTGAGAAAGAACTGCAAATTATTTGAAGACTTTAAATACTAAAGAAGAAGAGAGTTACAGAAGTGACTTTTGAAATAGGCTACTTAGTGCCATTTATATTTTATTCGTTTACTGGAAACTTAAGGTGTTTTGTGATTGTCAGCCCTCATATGCTCCTCCTCTCATAGGTTAGTTATGGACATTTTATCTTCTTCATACACTAAATGAGATCCTGATTGTCTGGTTCTCACCAATTGGCATGTAAAAGATTTCAAATGTCTAGCACCCATTTAGCCTGGGGATAAAAGCTACTCTACCCTACTAACCCTGTAATAGTTTAGTAAGTTCCCTATAAACTTGTAATAAATGTGGTTAAGATTTCCATGATTTAATTGTTTCTCACCAAGTCATTAATACATAATACACTTTCGACACTAGGGTCAGTTAAACTTCCTCTGTCCCTGTCCTTTCAGTTCCTGCTCTTCTTTACCAGAATCCTATTTAGCTTTTGACACTTCAAGTCTCACACCTCCAGGGGCACCTGATCATCTCGCCTCCCTCATTAACAGCTGCAAATTTCTTGGCAGGCGCTGCGCCACCCAGCATTTCATAACACATTCGTATTTTACTGTGCTGTGCTCCTTGTTTGTTGTTTTTGTCATCCTGTCTAAATTATACGTTCCTTAAGGGCAAAAATGATATCAGTAAATACCCAACACGTTTTATTTTTATTTACAAATTCCATGATCTGTGAGCTTTGCAACATAGGAACTTTATGTGTCAACAATACCAAGTTTCAGAAAATAAGAAGTCTCTACCTGAAAACTGGAGAGAATTTCTGATTGCTGGTGTCCTGTTTGCAATTATTAATCATGTTTAATTCTTGTTTAATATTCATGTGACACAATGATATTTTTGGCATACATTCTTGGATGCAATTGATTATCTACTTAATTTTATCTTTATGAAACTGAATATGAGTGCTTACATGTTTTTTGATGTGGTAGTGAGTTTCACCTAAACAAGACAGCCAATCACCAGAGGAAGTTACACAACACAGACAATTCAACACCCATTCAGTAGGGGAAAGTATTTGTATTATAAATGAGGAAAGCCACACCTATCATTATTTATACTTTACCTTTCCTTTGATCAGTTTCTGAGTTGCCTGTTGTAGAATTAACACATTTACCCTTGAAATTTCCATGCAAAATAACAAGGCTTGAACATTTCTTCCAAGTAAACAAAATGATGATGATGATTTTTTTAATCACACCCTCTATACAATACACAACGTAGAATCATAATATTTTAAGTTCTTTCTGTTTTTAATTTAGTTAAATTGGGAACTCTTATTAAGTCCCTCCGTGACTGATGTGCTGAGCTGTCCCCAGACATCTTAGGACACCATGGTAGGTGGAGAGATTTAATGATTCTAGACGTTTTTAACGTTTTGTTTCAAGATGAGGTAAATATATTTTTTGAAGTCTCTTTGAAATAATTTTCAATTACAGTGGAAACAAACTCACTCATATTCAAACTGCCTCTTGATGAATCCTTTTGTTTAATATCGACTAATATAAATCTCAAGATAATAGACACTCATATAGTATGCAAATTAAATCGAATAACGGTAATTTTGTCACTTCTAAGATCATTACATTTTTCTGTTACTCATATATTATCTTCAGAGCTTATTCTCTGAAAAATAATTTATTGGAGCAACTATTGCTAATAACTGTATCAATAATAATTAGCACTTTTGAAATTCCAAAGTTTCTTTGTTTTATGAATTCCTAAACATTACAATGCAGTTTTCTTTTTTTTTTAAGCTTTTATTCATTTATTTGAGAGAGAGAGAGAGAGCACTAGAGATAGTAAGCATAAGTAGGGGTAAAAGGGAGAGGGAGGACCAGGAAGCCCGAGTGGGACTCGATCCCAGGACCCTGGGATCATGACAGGAGCAGAAAGCAGCCCCTCAGCCAGCTGAGCCACCCAAGTGCCCCACCACACAGTTTTCTGCTGACAAATGTTTAATGCACCCATTATCCTCATTTCACTTATACGTATTTGACCCTGGTTACTTGTTTATAAATTTCTGCAATTATCCTGAAAACATCTCTTCCTTTATTTTGGTGTAAAGACAGAGGGAAGTGCTTTAGGCTTTTTAACTCTGATATCTGAAAAGTATAGGAAAGGATTATCTTGTGTAGAGTGAAACAGAAATTAAGAAACTGGAAAGAGAGGTCAGCGAAGAAAAATTGGAGAAGAGATCAGGAAGTAGAAGAGCACAGAGACAGATCAGATGGAGCAGACATCAAAATAGAAAGAAGGGGAAACTGAAGGATTTTTCACAAGATATTTTCTAATATTTTGAAACCCATGCTTGCATACAACTGAAGTTTTTGACCATGGATTTGATGATTGAAAGACATATCTTCTCATAGTTCACCTCACCATCTTTAATACTAAATTATCAGAGTGGCTCTTACTCTGAACGCATAAAAAATTAGGTTATCAGGTGGATTCCAGAGTTTCGAACATCATTTATCTACTTAGGGCAGATTACGAATTAAACACTTAACTCTCTCGACCATACTCCACTTGGTCTCATGCTCTCCAACAGGGAAACAAAAAAGAAAACCCGAAAATATCCCTATTAAATTCCCTGTTGACTTATCTACAGATAGATTATTTTGCAGCAGATGTTTTGCTTCTTAAAAGTGCAATTCGTTTTTTGATACAGTGCTCCAAGCTTCTGACACATTTTTCTGCTCCAATTATGCCTTTGTTTTTCCCTTCTCAGGATTTCTGTTGACTTCTGTTCTTCCTCAGATATCTCTAAACAAACACCTTTGACATTTTGCAAACACTCCTCCTCATCCACCCAGCCCTTGCCTAGAGGCATGATATCTTTATCTACTTGCAAACCTGCCAACTGCTGCCCTCAACAGTGAGTGCGTCATGTAAGTGAAGCTCCAATTTTATGTGAAGGGGCAGAGGAAGGGATGGTGAGAGAAGCAGACTGAAGAATTTAAGGAGTAAACAGCAAGCATCGAAGGCACTTCTGATCCTCTAGTGCCTTGTCCTGATCAATGACACACTGTTCCCGAAGGCAAGGAGACACAAAGCCAGATTTTGCCGGCATAAACTGTGATACTTCTGGCAAAACCATCACTGCTTCAATCATATGTAATGATCTTTCAACAGAAGTTACAATGTCGTCTTTACTTAATGATGTCAAGTAAGATCATCATTTAAAGTCTATCACAGTTTCATCTTCACTGGTTTAAATTCTGATGTATCTGAAGCCAATTGTGGAGGAGTGATGTATGCAATTTGATTTACCTTGAATGCCTGAGCGACTCATTTTGCTCGGCTTATAAATGACAGCGTGAATATAAGACTTCATTTTGATAATAAGAAAATTTAAAGTTTGGCTCCACAATCTGGAAGAACAAAATGAATCTTGACATGGGTCTAAAAATAAGAACATCTGTTTGCAGCAGGAAATAGTCATAATTTATGGTTCCTACATCACCGTGTGATATGTTGTTTCACTTTGTGGTAATTTACAGCATTTAATGTACTATATAAATTGACATAAACTGAGGTAATGCTCCCTCAAAATGCAATAAAAGGAACAAAAATGTAGAATATAAATGTTTGGTTTCCTGTGTGAAAGTTTTGGTTTTACAGTGGAGATTCATGTGGGAAGAACAGAATGATTCCAAACCAAAATTGCCCCCTAGGCAGCTTTGAAGTTTTGCTGGTGTCAGCATCCCACACATGTCCTGAAGTACAGGACACTGGAGGGAGTCCCATGGCAGACCTCATGTGCCATCACCTTATTGATGAATTTTTATTTACACTTTTACAAGCATGTCCTTCCTGCAAAGTTCTAAAGCCCACCCAAATACCCCTGAGTCACACACATTTATCTTAATTCTTTGGCCAATAATACGACTTTGTATTTTTTTTAAGTCTAGTAAATGATTTTATATGAAATTGTCCCTGATCCTAAAAAGCGATCTGTCTTTGAATGTATTTCAGAACTCTTAAAAAGCTCTTAAAAATATCGTTTTATTCAAAACACTTTAAAACTGGAAAATTGGGCTATGCTATCATGAAACTGCACGGATAGCTCTCCAACAAAGAATTCACAATCCTAAGCATTCCACCTGTATTCCCCAGAGTCATATCTCTTACACCTGCTGAGTATAGCCTTCTTGGTAGGACAGCTGGAGAGACTGGCTGAGGGCACAGGTGATGATTTTGTAGGAAGAGAGTCAAAGAATCTTAGGGCACAAACTTCCTATGCTTTCTACGGAAGAGTTGATGGGTAGTTCCTGTAATGAACAATCAAGCTATTTGCCTGAGGAAGAATTGCAGAAATAGTAAAGTCATGCTAATATATAGGGTAAGTTTTTTGTTTTGTTTTGTTTTCTAAGATTTTATTTATTTATTTAACAGAGAGAGAGAGAGAGAGCACAAGCAGGGGGAATGGAAGAGGGAGGGGGAGAAGCAAGCTCTCCGATAAACAGGGAACCCCCCCTGGGGCTTGATCCCAGGACCCTGGGATCATGACCTGAACAGAAGGCAGTCGCTTAACTGATTGAGCCACCCAGGTGTCCTATATAAGGTAAGTTTTATATAAGGTAAGTTTTGAGGGACATAGAGAGTTTGAGAACTGTGTTGTTGTTATATATAGGGGAGAATGGTCTTGATTCTCAAACGCTTGCCCTACGTCTACCAGAATTCATGAGTATTCCATTAGGCTAGTATTCTAGGAACCATGTGAGTCCAGTGATAGAGGGGTACTGAATGCCAACTTGTTACACACACATGCATGGAAAATACCAAGTACTTTAGTTAAAATAACACCTCTGGAGGACTATCTAGAATTTTCTGAACTTTACACCTTTACAACATCACACCGACACCTTGCTGCCATCAGCCTCCATTTCACAGATGACAAAACCAAGGTGGAGAGAGGCTAACTAGTTTAAAAGCCAACAACTACTAAATGGAAGTGTCAGAGTCTGAGATCCTCTGTGACGCATCTGGAGCCCATATTCTCACTACTCTACTTCTCACCTTGTCACCTAACTTTTGTGGTTTTCCCTATTTCGATAACCACAAGATTCTTTTTAAAGATTTTATTTATCTATTTGAGAGAGAGAAAGCATGAGTGCGAGTGGCGGGGAGAGGCCAAGGGAGAAGGAGAACACAGGCAGACTCCCCGTTGAGCACAAAGCTTGATCTCACAACCAGAGGTCATGACGTCACACCACATCAAAACCAAAAAAGCTTAACTGATGGAGCCCCCCACGCACCCCTAGTCTCAGCATTTAACTCATCGTTTTATACATAGTGGACCCTAAACTAGTGTTAACAATATTAAGATAAATACTAAGTAATATTAATAGATCTCTCAAACTTTCATCAACAGATCAATTATCTCAACAGAAGGAGGAAAGTTGTATGACAAAACAAAAAGGCAGACCTTAATTTCACTTCCAACCATAGCTTACTTGTTATCCCCACTGGGCTTTCGCATATGACATATGCCATCAGAAACATACCTCTTTTTCTCTACTCAAATATGTCTCCTCCTTAAAACACCTTTTTTAAAAATTTTTATTTTTTTATTTTTTTAAGATTATTTATTTATGTATTTGTTGGAAAGAGAGCGGAAGCAAGCACAGGCAGACAGAGTGGCAGGCAGAGGCAGAGGGAGAAGCAGGCTCCCTGCCGAGCAAGGAGCCCGATGTGGGACTTGATCCCAGGACGCTGGGATCATGACCTGAGCCGAAGGCAGCCACTTAACCAACTGAGCCACACTTTTTTAACATACTTTTTTTCATGAGCTTTACTTGCATAAAACCTGTCAAAACTAATATGTAAACCCTTTTCAATATTCCTTAATATTCATTTATACCTGTGAGTAGTTTAATGTATACTTAATGTTATGTAAAAATGCATATGTACACATATTGCTTATAGGTACTTAGAGTATAAGTTCCTTAAGGAACTGTTAACATGTCTTTGTTTTCTTTGATAGTTCTTTTTGGATCTATCTAGCTATCAGTAGATTATTCTATAAAACTAGCAGCATAATTGTGAGTATTTTTGTTATAATCTTTATAAATATAAATGTGATGAGACCAATTACTAGTCCATGCTTTCCTTCATAGAATTTCCTGCCTTACATAAATGCTTAACCATAAAAGAATTACAAGTTTTAACTTGGTAGGAAATTAGTGCACTTTTCATTTTTATCTTGTTATTTCTTTTCTTGATGGGAGCTTGCAATACAAGTTCATTCAGACTACTGTTTATTTCTTCTTCCTGAATGGAGTTTAACAGTCTCCTAAGGGAAAGGCAAAAATCACAATTTTATTTTCACTCATTTTCTTCCCATTTACTCTCATAACTAAGTCTATGGTGATGACTTTATAGAAATGTGCATTTTCTGAAAATTTTACATTATCATATAAAAATCCATTTTGGAATTTTGTGGGGTTTTTGGTGTTGGTTTCTACTTTCTTTCTCTCCAGATATTAACTGTTCTTCTAAAATGACTATTCTTACTGAAACTTAATGATATTGCCCTGATAGGCCACCAAATTATTTTTATGTGTCCAAAAGAGTTTCCCATTATTTAAACATATCTTTTTTTATGTTATTTTACTATTCCTATTTCCTTTAAATGCTGAAGAAGAATATTTTCAAACAATCACATATTTTAAAGACATCCCTAACAGTAAAGTGCTTAGGGCTACAGGTCACTAAATTTGACATGAACATCTGTTTGGATTGTCATATGCACAGAACAGACTCATTCCGAGTATAATGCAAAACAGAAGAATAGCATCACTCCTCAAAAGAAAAGGGATACTATCATACTGATAAGTCTGTAGAATGCAGATTCTTACACCGGTGAGGTTAACTGTTAGGGGGGCATTAAAAAGACAGTATTTGGGAATCCCGGAATGTCAATTCAAAGGTCACTTGAAAAGTGCTGATTTCAGGCTGGAGACAATATGATGGCACATTTAGAGATGAATTACTGAATAAAGGGAATGCTGTCTTCACTGGCATCAGAAGGTAATATGTGAGACTTTAAGGCTCCGTTATACATGTAAGTGCTTAGATTTGGGATTTTAACAATTATTTTTAGGGAAAAGTGTTTTTAAAGGAGTTAACAGATGGGCAGGGGACTCTCTCAAATTTTGAAAATATACTGTTCATATCTGGATTAGGAAAACCTATGATTATGTTTCCTGTGGCAAGAGACTGCTCTTCAAACTGATGGAGCCTATTTTAGTCCAGCATAAATAAGGGACAATCAATCTCCTTGAGTTTCCTGGTTTTGAATACAAATCATTAAGAGTCAGGGGGTAGGATCATGATGAAGGAGACTTGACCTTGTACCTCCAAAGAAGCACTGCGACTAAATGTTTAGAAGATGCAATTCACTCCCAGTGAAGTTGAAGGAGGCTACATTCACAGGGCCAATTACAATTAGATAGCTCTGACATCTGATTCCAATTGTCTACATACTTTCGTTTTCTATTTCCAAACATTTTTCTATCTAAAAATGAAGCAACAGAAAGGTGCACAAAACGGGATCATATAACCCAAATAATTATTTTAACTGAACACAATTGCCGAACTACCATCTCAGCTCAAGTAATGGAACATGACCAGCACCCCAGAACCCCCCCCTTGCAACCCTGATCCCCACCCATCTGTCACCACTTTCCAGGCTCCTATCTGCATAGATTGAATCTGTCTCTCTTTCAAATTCAGATAAACGAGGTCATAAAGTAGGTGATTGTTTGTGTTTGCATCTTTTCATCCATGCCATTTTATATAACAATAGTTCACTTACTTTCATGGCTACACACAATCCCATTTTCTAAACAGTACACTTGCTATTTATCCGTTCTACATTTGATGAGCTTTAGAGTTGTTTTATGTTAGTGCTTGGTTGTTACAAATAATATTGCCAGGTATCGACTTTTGGCTTCTTTGTATGTTGCATGTACGTTGCATTTGCTGTGGAAATGTTCTCTCATATTGTGCATATTCTCAGGATTAGCAGATATCTGCCCACATTCTGAGTTGTTATCCCAATTGCACTCCCGCTAGCAGTGAGAAGTTTTCCAATTGCAATAATTTGATATTGCCAGGTTTTTAAAATTTTGCATTTGATCTTACCGAAAAGGCCGAGAAGTGACGCCATGTTTTTAAAATTGTGATATACCTTCTAAAGCAAACACACAGATACACAAGGTATTTTTCTAACTGAAAGTTAAGTAGAAAAGTTGATACTCTTTATCACTACATATTTTAGTATGTTTCTGCTAAAAACAAGGACATTCTCTTACAAAACCACAGAACCACTATACAAAATTGGGGAACTAATATTAACACATGCTGTTATTTTTCTGGGAGTCTGCCCATTTCACACACATTTCCAAATTTATTTCCTTAAAGTTTGTCACAATATCATCTCATTACGTAGAATCTGTGATGTTTTGTTTTCTATTTCTGATATTAGTTATTTGTGCCTTCTCTCATACTAAACAGTATTTCCAATTTTTGATCCCTAGTTTTAGACATTCTACCTAAAAAAGGAAGCCCCTTTCGTTTTCCATTTTGCTACGATTTTTTATCACAAATAGATTTGAATTCATATAAACTATAAAATAAAAATTTTTCCCATTATAAATCTTTTTAAATTGGCTTGTCTCTTCCTTTTTTTTGAGTTAATTTGTTGTTCTGTTTTTAACTTCTTGAGATTGATTTATGCTGTACTTCTCTCAATTATGTGCATTACTTGTTATAAATTTTCTTTTAATGCAGTTTTCTTTGTGTGTGCCACCTTTTGAAATTTGAATGATGGGAGAGGTTTTCTTTTGGGTATTCTATTCTATTCTATTGATCTATTTTTTGTGCCAGTACTATACTATGTTAATTACTAGTTTTGTAATATAACTTGAATTCTGGAACTGTGATGTCTCCAGCTTTGCTTATTCTTTTTACAATTGCTTTGGCTATTCAGGGTCATTTACAGATCCTTATAAATTTCAGCATTGTTCATTCTAGTTCTGTGAAAAATGATGTAAGTATTTTGGTAGGGATTGCATTAAATCTGTAGGTTGTTTTAGGTAGTATGGACATTTTAAGAATATTTGTTCTTCCAATTCATGAACATAGAATGTCTTTTCATTTCTTTGTGTCATCTTCCATTTCTTTCATCCGTGTTCTATAGTTTTCAGAGTACAAGTTTTTCACCTCTTCAGTTAGGTTTATTCTTACATATCTCTTTTATTTTTGGAGCGACTGCAAATAAGATTATTTTCCTCAATGGGTATGGGATTCTAAATTAATAGTTTTTTGTTGTTGTTGTGTTTTGTTTATATGTTTGGAATACTTGGAAAATATCACTGCATTATCTTTGAGCTTCCATTGTTTGAGTTTTGGTCTTACTAATGTAACATATCTTAATTTTATGAACATTTTTAATTTTTTTAATTAATTCATTTATTTTTTAAAAATTTATTTGTCAGAGAGAGAGAGAGAGCGGAAGCAAGCACAGGCAGACAGAGTGGCAGGCAGAGGCAGAGGGAGAAGCAGGCTCCCTGCTGAGCAAGGAGCCTGATGTGGGACTCGATCCCAGGACCCTGGGATCATGACCTGAGCCGAAGTCAGATGCTTAACCAACTGAGCCACCCAGGCGTCCCAATTTTATGAACATTTTTAAGATTTGTTTCATAATCCCTGCTTTTTAGCAGTTTTACTATGATTTACCATATACGTGTGTCTGTCTGTATATATATCTGCTTAGAGATTGTAGTGCTTTTAAATAGCATCTTAATAATTCATTACTTCTGAAAGTTTTATATAATTGTTTTTGAAATATAGTCTCTATTTTATTCTCTTTTTCCTGCACTTATTAGCTCCAATGATATGTACAATTAAGCTTTCTACCTGTATCTCTGTGTCTCTGAAATCTTTGTATACCTCCATGGTTTAGTCTATTCTTTTTAGGGGAAATATATTCCTCAGATATTCTATCTAGTTTGCTCATTCTCTCTTTAGTTGCTTCTACTTTACTGTTAAATGTATTTATTATATTTTCTTTCTTTTTTTTTAATACCTTATGATGAGTGTTGACTTTCGAGAGATCTCAACAAGGGAGTTCCTTTGCTACGTCTGAAACCCTTACCCATAAGCATGTCATCTATGAATGGTTAGCATATTTATTTTCAATTGTACTTGTTTGACAATTCAGGTATATATTTTCCATGGTTTCTTTTTTTATAGTTTCTATTCCTCTGTGGAAATTGTTAATTTTTAATTAATTTATTGAAAATATTGTATATAGTTGTTTTATTTTGTGTGTTATATGTCCATTATCTGCCTTTATTTACTCCACTCTTTTTCTGTTTAAAAAAATTGTTTCTTCCTCTTTGCTTCCCTGATTGAGTACATTGTTAATAAAAAAACTAAGTAATAGTTTCAAATATAAGGAAATGTTTTATTTTCTTTGGAAAGATATTTTTTCTTTTGTCAGGAGCTGAGGGACAATGTCAGTTATTTGATTTCAATATTATCTTATTTCAAGCAATAACATCTTAGTCATCAATGTAGCTGCTGTCTATCTTATTCCCCTCACCATGATAATAGAGGTTTTTTGTTTGCTTGTTTTAAATCCCAGACAAAACTTAGGTTGCTTTGCCAGACTGCCTTGATTTTTGCTGTACCCTGAACTTACATTTGCATCTTATAATACCAGAGGATGTCAAAACTCAATTTTTCTTCTTAAGGTTTCTACAGTATCTTCCAGAATCACCAGGTTTCCCTCTAGGATTTTAGCTCTCCAAATGCAGTTCAGTTATGTTGGATCTTGGAAGCTTCTCAAAATATTCCTACAGACTAAAAGAAAATTATCCAGTTTTTTCTTATTTTTCTCAGTAAGATAATTTTCTCAATTATCTATTCTGCCATTTCCAGGAGTTGAGTTTCATTCTCTAGTATCAAATGTGAAAATATAAAATATGAAGAATAGTCTCTTTTTTCTACTTTCTAGCAGCTTTTTCTACTTTTTTTTCTACTTTCTAAGCAGCTCTAATCTACCATTAGTCATGAGAATAGAAGTCCCATTTACCAAGAAGGGAGCAGCAACTAATATGATGGCGCCTTCTCACACACCATCCTCAAAGATGCCCTTTCTTAGGTAGGCACTGTGGCAGCTTTGCTATTCTACTGTCAAACCCAGCACATGTGTGAATTGTCGTAGACAGCCTAACATTTAGCTGCAACAAAAATTTTAACTATTAAGTACACGAGAAGATAGAATTAACTTCAGTCATGAATATAAGCTGGTGAGACACTTTAATATTTTCATTTTACCTCAGTAATATTCCATATGCTGTAGAGTCTTGACTATGGGTTAGTGTCTTTTCTGGGGTCTAAAGTTTTACCAGCAGAAATAGGAATTCTATTTTGATATACTATTAAATTGACAAGGCGAGTATTTATTTGCTTTTCCAAGAACATAATAACATTTGAAACTATTGACAACATTTCCTTGGTTGCCAAGGCAACATTCCAACACTAAGTTGAGAATGGGCTTTTTGATATCACACAAAGGGAAAATATTTTGATTCTTTACTTAAAAAGAAGAATTTTATTAAGCATATGAAGAGAGGAACACCTATAAGTGCTCTTCATAAAGGACTGCAGACATAAGAATGCAAGATGAATCCACTGCTACAAATTAAAGATGTTCCTTTCATAGTATACGTTACTGTCACTTTGCCATGTAACATCAAGTTATACTCGTGTGTGTGTGAGTGCGTCTGTGTGTGTGTTAGAGAAAGTACCAAAGAATGGGTGAAGAAAATTTAAGAATGGGCAAACTCATCATATACCTTTGAATTGGTCTTTTAATATTTAGGTTCTTAATGCTCGGACTGATTACCTGATCCCCGTTCAGAGTCATTCCCTAATTTTTTTTAATTGAATGATATAATTTTACACAATTACTCACTTATGGTATTGTATTGTAGCTCTGAAAGAGGGCATAGATTTTACTCTTCTTCTTTCTACTAATCTAAAACCGAGACTGATGCTATAAACAGCCCCGGGTGGCCCCTGCAGTGTAGGGTAACTGACCAGCTGCTAAGAAATTTCAACAATTGCCATAACGCAGGAAGTTAACATATTTACCAGATACTTGAGATGAAAAAATGGTATTCATGGGGACTTTTTACCCTATGCCATCTGGTCCTGAGGTGCCTATTACATCTATTATTGACTCATTAAAGTCAATGAGGTGAATAACACAATTAAACTTGTTTACTTGTCATGTAACAGTCAGTTAACACTGAAATGTAACTCCCAGTTCCAGTAGCACTTTGCAGCACAAACCCATTCCAACAACACTAAGTGATGCCCAAAATTAATCTCAGATTAATATCTCTCAAAATTATCGTGCAATCTAAAAGTACATGAATATCCGAGGTACTTTTTAACATGCAAATGCCATATAACAGTCACAATGAAGATTCATCTTTATAATTAAAACAATAAAACAGAAATAAATGGCCAATGGGGACCAAAAACAGGATACATATTCCTGAACTACCCTAATCATTCAGCTGCAGATAGCTTGCACATTTGCAGATAGCTTGCAGAAAATATGGATCCATTTGTGTAGGCAAGGCAGCAAGAGGCAAAGCTATCAGAATTGAAAAGCTTATTTCTACAAAGCAGTTTAGGAATTCATTACTAGATAAGCTCTTAAATGTGGACATACAGTGTTGCAGCAAGATAAAAACATTATTCTTATTATTTTAATTTGCACCCACTATTCTGTGATGAAAATAATATAAAAATGATCTTTTGATTCTGGACCTAAGAAAAACACTCTAACAAAAGGTTTAAGATTTTATAAATATTTATGTAGTTATATAATAAAACACATTCCTCATTTGTGAGTTAACACTTGAAACAAAACAAAATGTGCATTTTTCATTTGTAAATACTTCTGTATATAAAGAGAGTTAACATCATTTGTTCATTATACATGTTTGAAATTCAGACAAATTAATGAAATGCCAACATTGAAACTAAGGCTTCCTGAACAGCTGTTCAGTGGCTTCAGAAATAAGCATGGGCTTCTTCGTTCATCATATAATCGTATATGTATTTGATCAATAAATGTTTGGAGAAGAAAAAGGATACAGGGACAGAAAGAGAGGAGAGAGAGATTTTCAATTACAACTGGGCATACTGTTTTCTGAAAAACCCTTAAAGCTAAAATAATTTTAGACTATTTTTTCACTTTTATCTGTGTGCTTAACCAGCAACTTATAAACACCGCTCTTTGGACTAAAAGAACTATTTATTCCACTTAGGAATGAAGTCCTCCTCTTCAATATAAAATTTCTACCAAGTAGGTTCCATGTTAAATTTTACAAATAATTTGTTTCTATATATGATATTAGATTATCTTTTAACAAAAGTAGACAAACAACAAAGAGCTTACAAGCAATTTCTGATGCAAATGACCACACCATTTTAATCTCCAGCAGAAAAACAGCATTGAGTACTTTACTGTGACAGAAGAAATCCAGAAGCATTACTAGTCATTAATCTCAAATAAATCGCATATTTAAAGATATAGTCTCCAAAGGCTACCTGCCTTGTCAATGGTTTTTGTTTTATTTTGTTTTATTCATTCGTTTGTCTTTTACCTAAGCAACTCAGTTTGGATTCACACTGTAAATTCTATCTGGAAAGAGGAAGTCACCAAAATCATGCAGCCATTCAATCTCAACTCACTACAACATTATGACTGGAAGTTCATGCTCCTCACGGTACAGAACTAAGATAGAAAACTGGTTAATGCAAATAAATATCCATTGCATCGGTGTGCTATGGATTGAGGGAAAAGAAACTACACTTGAGCAATGAAGTAATTGAAAATGGTTGTTGCAATGAAATCCTCCTAATATATTTTAGGGACTTAGCAGTTTAAAAACAATGGATTTGCTTCTTCACTCTAATCTAGATGAAGATATTTGCTGGGTTATGACAACTAAAAATAACAAGCTTTGAAATCCCATGCATTTTATAATCATAGGTCCTATCAAATTATATATGTGTATATATGTATATCTATATTTATATATAGATATGTATATATGTGTATATATATACATACATACATATATAACCTAACTTTTTAGGGTCATAGTAATCATTATTTTAGAATGTTGTGATGTATTGATTGATATTCAGAGTGTAAGGTTTCCATGTAGTTTTGAGAAAGAATTGTGATGTCTTCTAGTCATACATAGATAAGGGCAAAGGTTAACTGGTGTACGTGTTGAGCTTATTGACAATTTCCAAGTAGCAAAAGTCTTTTCCATTAAAGAGAGCATCTCCAACAACACTTAAAAGAAAACATTACATAAAAATTAGAATTGACTTCAATTTGGGTCAACCTCACGACAATCTAATCCATTTGAACATGCGATGTAGACTTCAATCACCTAAAGAAAAACAAAAATCCATTTGCTTTTTTATAAATGGAATTTAAACTATGTAAAAATATACATTCTCAAAAGTACCATAAAGTCTGGATGCTATTCAACAGGAAAAGAATTGAGAACACAATCCAGAAAAATATCCTTATATCGTGTGGTGCTCTCCATACATGGTCTACGTAGGAAAAATAATTGTATAAAGCCAGTCTATTAATTGTCGGATCAGGTAACCTTCTTAAAAAGGAAAATTGATCTTCAAATGGACACTTGGGATGGAATGATATCAGCTGAACCATATGGACCAGAGTAAGTAAATACAGGAGTAGGTATTTCATTTTGGAAAAATGGGGAAAGGAAGAAAATTTGAGAAGATGAAGAGTCATTTAATGCATCTTTAAAATACATTTAATCAAAAGCAAAACTGACCTAACCATAAAAAAAAAAAAAAAGAAACCACAGGCAGAAAGAAACCTCTAACTTTTAAAGTACAGCATTTTAACGCTACACTATTTTTTTTCTTTTATAATACGAGCACTAATTTTACCTACTCTGCATATAACCCAGTGGAAAAAGCATTTTTATGGAACCAGCGATATATAAAATGTATGGTAATTTTTTTACACCTCATGTAAAAAGCAAATTTACATCTCATGTGAAAAATAAATGTAAAATGATTACTGAGCACTTTTCAAATAAAGTACAATAAAATGCTTAATAATGTTGAGTAAGTAGCAACGGATTTAAATCTGGAAACATAAAACTAGACAAGCAACAGCATCTACAGTGATAGAAATTAATACTTTCAGAACTTTTCATTAGGATGAAAAGGTCTAAAGCCCATGAGCTCTATAAAAGGTGCTTTGAGTTACTCCTGCTTTATGTCTCACAAAAAGCTTTATCACTTACACATACGGTGAGCATTCTGCCAGCACCTTGCTTGTCCCTCTACCTGTGAGGCAGAGCTTGTTTGGACAAGTTTAGAACACAAATAAAATGAACTCCCCAGCATTTTAGTTTATTAGGGGGAAAGCAACACTTCCCGTTTTCTTTTAAATTGTTTTTAAAAATGTAAACGCTTTAAAGAATTATCAAAAAGTCTCAATAGTCTTTGTGGATATCAAATCACCCTAAAAGACTGGTGTTTTGATGTTTTTAAGTAAATGACTCAAAAACATATGGATTATATTTCCGTTCAAATACACAAGGTTGTAAAAATCAAGGGCAAAGTAGTTCCAAAAGGGGCATTCAGGGCTTTGACTTCAAGGGTCTGAAAGCAGTTCAAGATGTCCAATGAAATCAACCTGCAGAAAGAACACACCATTCAGACTGTATTTTGTTGCAGGACAAGGATGGTTTCTACCGACAAGATAGAATTTTAGGGATTCCAACATGCCTTGATGAAATCAGATAGTTATTTAAAGATACCGTGAAAATTAATAGACATGATGTAAAATACTGTATCTGTGGCTTGTGACAAAAAAACCATTTTTAATTTACCATCTTGAAATCAAGTTAAGAAGTAGTTAAGTGTGGTTTAATTGGAACCTTCTTACTAACTACATTTCAGATTATTTTACTGACACCTCACCTTGAAAGGAACTCTTCTTGAGAAGCCCCAAATATAAAAAAAGAAATAGAATGTTCTACCTTTGGCTAAAGGAATCAAGAA
The DNA here is from genome assembly GCA_003697995.1 of Taxidea taxus jeffersonii. Taxonomy (NCBI): domain Eukaryota; kingdom Metazoa; phylum Chordata; class Mammalia; order Carnivora; family Mustelidae; genus Taxidea; species Taxidea taxus. Next base: position 26,083 of record RCUC01133553.1, on the reverse strand, counting down.
TGAAATCCACTTACCCCCTGCTCCCTCTTTTTTATTATACTTTTTTGAGATATAGTTCATATACCATAAAATTCACCCATTTTGTATACAGTTCTGATCATCCTCGGTATATCCACAGTGTTGTGCGACTATCACCACAATCAATTTTAGAACATTTTCATTACCCCCAAAAGAACCCCCATTCTCATCAGTGGTCTCATTTATACAAACCTCTCTCACCCCAGCCCTCAGTCCCAAGCAACTGTGAATCTGTTTCTTGTCTCTAGGGCTTTGGCAATTCTGGAAATTTCAAATCAATGAAATCATACAATACGTGATGTTTTGTGATTGCTTTCAGTTAGGATAATTTTTTCAAGGTCCCTCCATGTTCTAGCACATGTCGGTCCTTTTTTGAATTGCCACATATGTCATTGCACTGAAATACCACATTAATTTATCTCATCAGTTGATGAACATTTGGGTCATTAGTACTTTTGGCTGTTGTGGATCATGCTGTTATAAACATCCATTCACATGTTCCTGTGCCAAAATAAGTCTTCATTCCTCTTCAGAATAAACCTACAAGTGACATTTCTGGGTCACACGATTACTCTATATTTAAACTTCTTGAGGAAGTACCAACTGTATTCCAAACAGCTGCACCGTTTTACTTCCCCACTAGCTATGTGAGAGGATCCAATTTCTCACCTCCTCACCAATACTTACCTTTTTAATGTTTGCCATCCTAGTGCATGTGATGAAGTACCTCTTTGTGGTTTTGACTTACATTTCCCTTGGCTATAAGACAGACTTGTCCCTGGGCTCTAGATATTTATGTCCTAGTGGAGTAAGCTAGATAAAGACAGACAAAAGAAAATAAATAAAACATAGTTTTAGGCAGTCAGTGGGACAGTGAAGAATATGTGAAATACAATCATGTCATATGTGACCAGAATGAAGGAGACTATTTTTTAAATATCTGGAGGAGGGGGCCTCTTGGTTAAGCTCCTCTCAGTTTGAGCAACTTAAGTAAGGAGGATGAAAGAAAGCCTTATGATGAACTTGGCAGAGTTATTGTTTCAGGGAGTGAGGTTAACAAGTACAAAGTCCCTGTGGCAGAAATGAATCTGTCACTTTCTAGGAATCTAAAGCAGCCTAAAGTAACCAAGACATAGAAAGTAAGGAGGGATGTATGATGTGTGACTAAATGAGGAATTCATGTAAAATGCTTAGAACAGTGCCTAACACATAACAAAAGCTTAAGAAATTCTGGTTATTATTGTTGTTGTCATTTCATTATTGTTATACACGTGAATCAGGTATGAAGTATGGTATTCAAGTATGAAGATAACATTTATTGAAAGAGAGATACAGTTTTTATGGATAAAGTATTCTGTAGCTTTATTATCATTTTTGAAATTATTAATTTAGGGGCCCCTGGGTGGCACAGTTGCTTAAGCATCCAGGTCTTGGTTTCGGCTCAGGCCCTAATCTCAGGGTAGTGAGATCGAGCCCTACAACAGGCTCTGCCCTCAGCACAGAGTCTGCTTGAAGTTCTCTCTCCCTCCCCCTCTCCCTCTCCCAGTCATGCATGCTCTCACTCCCTCTCCAAAATAAGTAAGTAAATATATTTTTTAACATTAACTTATATTAGATCAGGTACCATAATGGAAAGACCGGAGGTTTGGAAACCCTGTTTTAAAATATCAAGTCTTCCACTTTCATAGAAAATATGCGGAGAGTGAGATCAAGGAGAAAGTTTGAATGTCGAGCTATTCTGTTTCAACTTGGGAACTCAGGGCATTTCCATTTCTCTCCACCAACAAGCCTCCAGATGTGCAGGGTACCACTCTGTTCTGTGTTCTGTCCACTGTCCTGGACTTGAGAGGGAGGCTGCCCACACTGTGAAGATCAGGTGAATGTTGAATAAGACCATGCGGTGTAGGAGAGGAGAGTCCTCTTCCTGCAGGATGATGACTGGCTGGCATGGTGACTGCTGTTTATGCTCATCCCCAGAGTGTAATTACAATGATGGACAAGTCATAGGTTTCTGCTTAAGAGGGGCAAGTACTTCCACATACTTACTTGGTACTTATAGTGACTTCTGGACCTCATGGCCAATATTCTTCACCTGGTCCTGGCCTTATTATTATTGCCTTACTCTCTCCCCCGCTTGCCCACCCCAGCGTACGGAAAGTTAAAAGAAAAACAAGGAACAATGTGGAGCATGTACCTGTCCAAAGCTTTTCTGACTTATACTCAGACCTGGAATTATTAACTTAGAAGGAAAGAATGCATCAGTGCCTTTCTCTTGTTCCACCTGCCTGGCCAGTCATTCGGCATCAGCCCATGGAGATGGTATTTGGAGGGGGGTCACAGTGCTTATTATTCTGACGGTACACCATGCCACCAGATAACCTTTGTAATTCCTTCAGCTATGAGATGAAAATGATAGCATTCTCCCTCAAAGGACTGTGGTCATCAAACATGCATACTATAAACTATTCTATTATGCAAGTTTTGATGCCTAAACCTCTGTCATTCCTTTAAGATAATGGATTCTATATTTTTATTTGTGTTTTCATTTTATGTAGGGGAGTGCCAAGATTTCATTTTAGGGCAACTTCCCTTCACCTACTTGCCCTTGTGGATGATGACTCTGGCCGGATGTTGAGCCTTCCTGCCCTGCCCTCTCCTCTTCCAAACATGTCAGCTTCTTTGTTCTTTGTTCTCCTCAGTGCTTTGCACTTTCTGTTCCCTCTTCATGGGGGTTCTTTTAACTTTTGGTACCCTTTGGCTTGCTCTCTCATTGCCTACTGGTCTTGCCTCAACCTGGGTATGCCCTACACCCAGTAAATGTTTTCTTTTTCTTAATAGCAGTTAATACCATCTGACAGAATATGTATTTGTTTCCCTCAGCTATAGTGAAAGCTCATGAAGGTTAAGAACTTTTCTCCTTTCTTTTCTTTTCTTTTTTTTTTTTTTTAACAGTCTTGCCTCACCAGTTACAAAAGTGCCTAATGCAATGCAGACATTCAATAAATACTGGTTTAGAATTTGTCCTGAAATCCTTCATTTATCATCAAAGAGTATTTGGAGATAAAGCAGAGATACAAATTAAGGTAGAGAGAGCTGAAGAAATTGGCCTGAATTTATGCACCATTTTTAAAAGATCAAAGTTGAATTTAGAGAAACACAGCAAGTGGAAAACCAAATTAAGGCATTTAGATTAGTAAGTGAAAAAGTATTGGTAAGAAAGGAAGTACAGGGAATCAGGTATTTATTTTGGATAAACCCTGATATAATGTATGTCATTTCCAAAACACATGAAAGTCATGTAACTTCATTTTCTGATGATGTTTTATTGCTTCTCCTGGCATTCTGCGTTCTCTACCCAGATGATTGCAATAATCTCTCTAGAGTCAGAGCTTTCAACCTGGCTGCTATGTGTCTTGGATGAGAGTTTTCTTTCTCCTATTTCTGACCCAGAAGAGGAATGAAGGGCCTTGACGACATTCTCAGTTCAGGCCAGTTGATCCAAGAAGTAATGGCAGCTTCCATGTTCAGCTCAGGATATTCAGATGTTAAGAAATACCCACCTTGAGGAAGAGAGAGGAAAACAACACCAGTTTTCTTGAATTTTAGTTGGCTTTACATTTGAGAGGGCATACAGGTCATGGGGAACCCAGTATTTGTCTCTTCATGTTGATGTGGAAACAGAAGGCAAGCTGAGGACAAGGCAGAAACTGGCACCCCACAATTCCTCCATGGGATATATGGGACATTCCTCAGGCATTCCTATCTGCCCTAAAGCTAAGGAAAGGAAAAACAAATAGTTAATTTATAGAGATCACAATCCTGCAAGACATGGGTCTCCGTCAATTTACAAATGTCTTAGCAATCTACAAGAACAGAATGTTTCCATCAATAACCTAGCTTCCAGAAGGAAATGTAGATACAATTAAATGTCCTTATAAGCTGCAGCCCACTGGCACATACCTGAAGCTGAAGGGGGCAGAATGTAATGTTCCTCCAAGAAGCTCCCAAATATCTTCATGTTAATGCCTTGCTAGAGGGAAAAACAACCTTAAACTGATAATGGCAAAGCTTCTGGTATCCTGGGAGTCTTCTTTAACATAGGAAAATCATTTTGAAACCTCCCTTTTCCTTACCTCTTCCAACCCCATGTATATAACCAGCTACTCCTCACAACCCTGGTGCAACAGATCTTTCTGCCTATGGGTCCTGTCCCTGTGGTTTAGTAAACTATCATTTTGCACCAAAGACATCTCAAGAATTTTTTCTTGGGCATCAGCTCTGGACCTCACTCCACTAAACCTCACCTATATTCTAAAACCACATCATGCTGTACCGTTTCATTTCATTGGGATGAAAAATATCAGAATGAATATGTTCCTCTGCAACAAACCCTTCCTACCCCCCGCCAAAGAAAGCAAAAGCAAAACTAAAGTAAAACAACAGAGAGAAGGGAAGAAGTAGTCTTCAATGGTTGAACAATAATGCTCTAATTGCCTTTTTCAAATTGTTGAATTATTTGAGTAACAGACTTCTAGGAAAATTTGTAGACTCTCTGCAAGGTTAAATCCTTACTATTCCAAAACTGGCCCTTGGTTGGACCACAGTCATCAGGTCTTGCCTGGAGTTCTTAGAAATGAAAAATCTCAGCATACAATTCTAACAAAATCACCAGGTGATTCTCATGCACATTTGAGAAGGGCTTGGTTAAACTCTGTGTTCATTATTCAAATACATTCAGGGATAAGGCAGGGAGTATAAACAGTAAAACGCAGCTTGGCAAGAGGTAAAATGGTTTTAGCTGAGAGAAAGACAGTGAGGGCATGGTCCTCAAGAAATGTCAGTTTACTGTGAGGGAAAAGATCATAGATCATACCCTATCTGTGAAAGAAAAAAAAAAAAACTTCTGGTCATATTTTCTAACTCCTGGTTAAAACTCTGTGATTAGGATGAGTTACAAGAAGATGCCATTTTTAAGTAGATCAGCACCAAAATGAAGCCAGCTTTAGTGACTTCAAATGGCACCAGAAGACAAGATATCTGGGAGCAGAGCACATTTTAAGACAGCGCCTTGGAACCTGAAGGAACAGCAGGAGCAACAGGTCTTCGGAATTAATAAGGGAGAAGAGCGTAGAAAGACACAGTTGAAATAAAACTTTGGGACTTTGCTTTCTAATCCAGAGAGGAACCAGATACCCCTTGAAGAGAATAAGGAATGTGTCCAAGTGGCCCCTGTTTGGAAGTAGATAGAACCAAGAGCTCCTACACCAGCTCTGCATTATCCCACAGCCCAGGAGTGCCTCCTGCTAGAACCCATAGCAGCCATCATCAATTTTCCTGTTGGACTGGATGCCATGTACCTTTGATTACATTACTCTGCAGCCTATATCTTCCTAATTCTATTTCCACAATTTACTTTTGACCTGTGCAAGGTTACATGTCCAAAGGTATCTTTTCCTTGTGCTATAACTGCTGTCATCACCATTACTACTTCTATGTATATCTATATTTCTTTTGTTTTCAATCCACTTTCTACAGAATTTTTTAAAGATTTTATTTATTTATTTATTTATTTGACAAAGAGGGGCACAGTGAGAGAAGAAACACAAGCAGGGGGAGTGGGAGAGGGAGAAGCAGGCTTCCCTCTAGGCAGGCAGCCCGGTGCAGGGCTTGATCCCAGGACGTTGGGATCATGACCTGAACCAAAGGCAAACGTTTAACAACTGAGCCACACAGGCGCCCATCCACAGATTGGTTCAAGTCTCATTTGTATGGCACACATTTTTGCCCTGCTAATGCAAATTCTGTATGTGATGATGTGATTTTGCTGAAAGGATTTCATATTCTGCTTCACTCTCATACCCTGTATTTTCCCAGTATTATGGTACGTTATGCTAATTTTCCCTATATCCATCAGCTCCTATGTGTAAAATTGCTTCTAGCTCTTCAGTTGTTTGCTTGGTCTTAATAGACTAGCGGCTATTTATTCTGCCTATCCCCTAAACTCAAATTCTCAGTCCAGCTTATTAAGAATGAATCTAAACTCTTGGCACAGCTACTGAAGTCTCATCCTATATTGACATTTGGAGATGGATAGTTCATTATTGTTCAGTGGGGGGCTGTATTGTGAATCCCTTTTCAGCAGATTCCCCCAACACTATCTTGTGGATGACAGTAGCTTCCAGCTTGTGACAAAACAAAACAAACAAAAACAAAAACAATAAAAAAAAAACCCTCCATATATGACCATATGTTCTGTGGGTCACAAAAACCACTCCTAGTTGAGAACCACTAGTCTACCAAAATTGTCTCCCAAAGTCACTACTATCAGAAACAAGAGCACATTTTTAGTTTTTCCTTCACTGCAGGCAGCAAGAAGCTACTGGCATCTCTCTTCTTAATTCTCCTAACACTCCTTTGACTTTCGATGGGTCCCTTCTCTTGTCTGGCTCTCACAGTGCACTCCCTGAGCTTTCTTTTCTTCTCTCTCTACTTGCTACGATTGCCTCATGATAACAATTGCTCTTACGGCTCCCATTATGCCCCTTCGACATTCTGATGATTGAAATGCCTCCATTTCTAGTCCCTACATCTGCCCTGAGTTCCAGGCCTTTTGGACATCAATCCTGGGGTGCACTGTCAGCATGAATGGTTAGTTTGTGCATTCTTACCTTCTGCAACATACTTGGTGTCCATCATGTATCTTCTTAGTCACTTCCTGTCCCCATCACCTACCATCTCAAATTAAATTCATTAGCAAATCCTGTTATTACAAACACATATATTCTGAATCCCATATCTTCAATTTATTACTGTGGTATTTACATAAAGCTAAAGATACATCATGACTTCCTCAACTATTGTCTGCACGATTGTTACAGCCTCATAAAGGGTCTTCTGGTCTAGACTTTGATCCACCATATAAATTGCTGGCAAATTTACTGTTTTAAGAGATAAACCTGAACATATAATTCCATTGATTGAAAGACCTCTGCTATCACTTTCTAAATATAATTATTGCTTTTTTAATATTGCACTTAAAGACCTTCATGATCTGATCCAACACCTCTCTCCCGTCATCTTTCTTGGCAACCATGATGCACCATGTGGCCAACTCCTTGTTTGAGGGCACTGATTATTTTTCTCTTTCCCCATCCCAAGTGGCCTGCCCCACTTCCTGGCTGACAATCTCTCACTGATCCTTCCTAGAGAAGCTCTACTACCCCTTTCTGAAAGGGACTACAAGACCAGGCAGAATTAGACACCATAATGCTATTGCCATTCATCACAGTGTACTACAAGTGTTTCTTTAGAGGTTCATTTTCTTCTAAGGATCCAACAGATCATATGATATCTCATACGTGGAAATTAAAACTGAAGTTCTAGAGAGATCCTTCTTTCAGGATTTATTCTCTGTTGTTAACAAGTGTTTCTTCGGTGGTAGAGCCTAAGTCTAGTATATTATACTGCATTTTCGTTCACTGATGTCACTTTCTGTTGGAAGAATAGAATGATGTGTAGATCCTGTTGATGCCTAACACAATGATTATTTGTCAAAAAAATCCAAATAACTTAATCAAAAGGGTTAAATTGATTCAACTGTACATTTTACAATAAAATTAAACAATGAAAACCAAGTTAGCAATATATAGATATATATAGGCACATGCATGTTCATATGTGTGTGCTGTGTGTGGAGAGAGACGAAGACACAGAGAGAGGGAAAAATGAGATAGATCATGAGAGACACAAAGAAAGGTTTTCTAAGCTTCATTATTAAATTAGGTACATTTTTAAAAACAATTTTTCTTGGTCTTGTATTATCCAAAGCATGGAAACATTAGAAAATTTCACTACAATTATAAGAAAAGAGAATATTTTGCATGTAAATGAAATTGAAACTTTCATAGAGCAAAATTTCACAGAATAATATAAGCATATTATTATATAACAGCTCTCATATTTTAATCAAATTAAGTGCAAATAAATTTCATATCTCTTAGAAATAGGAATGCAGAAATATATTTTGAAATGTAATAGGAAATGTGTGTTTGTGTTGGATTTTACATTTTCAAATGCCAGAAGTCCTCATTACAGATCTTACCAGATGAATATTTCCTTTGCATTTCATTTAAATTCAAACAACATTCTATAACCTGAGCCAATTAACTCCATCATTTTAGCAGTACCAAATTGTACCTCAGATTTCAGTTTTACTCACATTCTGGGCTAAAGTGTTTGGCTCATGGTTCAAAACTGATGCAATCTTGAAAATGAAAGACCAGTCCTTTATCCGCTAATCTTCTTCAAAATATTGACTCTGTGTCCATGGCTGTTCATCATGCAAAGGGATAAATCCATAAGGCTTTCATTACGCAGTTTGATCAGCGAACGTAGCCCCACTTGTTCACAGGGCCGAGTCTAATAACTGAGTCAATATGTTCAAACCCATGGTTCATGTGCAGCCATTTTACTAGAGAAAATGCATTTTTGCCCATTCTTCCTAATTGTTTGAGTTCAAGTCTTGCTGATTATTTACCACGTTGACTTGTAAATGGGAAATAAGATATTTGTTAGGGATTCCTTTTGGTCCTTTGATCAGAAAACAAACAAACAAGCAAAAAAAAAAAAAAAAAGTATGAGAATCACCTGCAAATGCAAAAGAACTTATCTGTTCAGGAAAAGTCAGATTTTTAAAGACTGATGAACATGTGTATGATCTTTAGGAGGTCTCCTGCTAACCTACATAGAATCTATTAGCAGTACAATGCTCTTCATCACCAAAAACAAATTTTAAAGCCTCTTTTCACATCTCATATGTAGGAATTAAAATTGAAATTCTAGAGAGATTATTCCATCAGGACTTGGTCTCTGTTGTTACAAGCACTTCCTTGGTGGCAGAGCGGAAGTCTAGAATGTTATACTGCATTTTCCCTCACTGATGTCACTTTCTTTTGGAAGAATAGAATAATGTGCAGCTGCTGCTCCATCAGGTTGACTGGCAAGTGATTTCAGAGCTTCATCCTAATTAGATCAATAAAAGCTAATCCCTATGAGAGTATAAATAAGGCTTGCCAATTACACACTTAATTTAGAGAGAAGTAGTACTATTTTCAGTAAGTGGAACTATTATGACTGTTCCATTGCTCTTCTCCAACATTTATTCCCCTGGATCTTTGAGTTGCAGATGTAACCTTTGAAATGTGGTAGGGGAAGAGTATGATGGGTAGAAGGAGAAATCATCGGTTGGACTTACAGCTGCTTTGAGGCTTATGCACTGCCTGAAGTAGAAAAAAAAATTAGTCTTGCAAAAGGTCACATGATTGTAGAATAATCGCTCATAAGCTCCTATAAGTGGTAGAACCTCTAAGATAATTATAAGTATCTATGTTAAACTGACTTAAAATCATTCCACTTGACCATGTGTATAAAAGGTCAAGAAGTAACCCAGCACAACAATCTGTGAGCGGCGACTGCGTGATACAAGGTAGTGCTCCGGTCAATTCTCCATCATTGGTAATAATGAAACAGCCTTTGCCCTGAACTGCTTTAACTGTCTGCAGGGGGAATGTGTGCCTCCGCCAACAGAGTCATTTTCTATCGACCAGGAATTGATTTGGTCCTTTGCTTTATTCTCCATGCAGAATCACCAGTTACAACACAGCTATTGCCATCAGGGATGGATGCAAATTATCTACTCTTCCACAGTAGATGAGAACCAATGAAGAAAATTATATTTTTTGGCTCTGACAAAATACACCACTTGGGGATTTTAATATTTGATTTGCTGTTTTGCAGATGTGCAATTATTTTAAAATTGATTTTAGCTTTCCAGTTCATTGACTCTTCCTTTCAACACTTATTTTAAAGTAAAATGATATAAGTATGTCTAATTGTTTAACATTGTATATATGCACTATACATGTGCACATTGGGTTTATAAAGATACATGTGTCCAATACACTATTGAATAAAATATCATTTAAAAAGCAGTGTGTGGGCTTCTAATTTAATTATAGTCATTTACAATAATATTTATATTTAGCCAAAAATATAACATTTCACTTTATGCAAGGCAATAATCATAATTTCTATTACATAGGTCTTAGGTTAGTATGCATCTGAGTTTTAAAATCACCAGTGATGAATCATCACTATCTCTGCTTCTGTTGATTTGTATATCCTGCAAGCAGAGTATCTCTCTGTTTCTGCTCATCACAGTGCAGCTTCAGAGAAAACTCCTTCAGTTTACTGTCTGGGCAACATAACCAGTGTCTTTCTCTTTAGAACAATAGGCAGCTTCAATTTCACAGGAAAAAGTAACAGGACATTAATCTTGAATTCACATTTTATATAACTTTCATACTCAAGATAATACATGTACTTAAAGGAAATATGTCAAACTCAAATATTTCAGCTGTCCTTGGATAAACCAAACAAAAAGCACTAACTATATATATACATAAGTATATATATACTTATTACTATCATTTTTAAAAGTATATATGTACATATATGTGTGTATATATGTGTGTATATATGTATGTGTGTGTATATATATGTATATATATCTTAGATATAACATATTTATATTTTGTCCATATAACCTGGAGCAATAGATGCCCAGATAATGCTTGGATTCTATTTACCTCCAAGAGTTACGCAGAGAAATCATGGCACCAGTGGTTTGTATAGGTTATTAATATTAAGAGAGTCATACTCTCTTTCAGACAGAACAGAACCAGGGGGTATCATGATGGGGTGTTCTCCCACCACGAACAAGAGCAGGGCTAAGCATGAGATCAAAGTTTCAGCCTTCCAGTCATGGTCCCTGGCAAACTCCTTCACCTCACTGAGCTCTCTTGTGTGACTACTCCTGGTATAATGATACATGATCCTTTTCTCCTTTGGTGGGAGACAGAGGCTAGCATCCATGGAGGAAGAAAAATGAAGACAAAGAAAAGGCAAGATTATATAAAATCTCTGAAGTGATGGTGAACAGCTGAAGTTGAAAAAAAATCCATAGAAATGAAACCTTCTTTCCAATAGATAGCACAATATTATCTTTTTTGGGGATCTGACTATTACTCATTTATGACACCATATTTTCTCCCATCTCATGCATACACATTTACAATAGGTGGGTGATGACGGATCATCCAGCTGGGGTCTGGGGGTGTTTGGCATGCTTAAACCCTCAGAGGACACTTAACTGTCCTGAAGAAATGGCCATTTCAACATTTAATCAGATACTTGGATGTAATTGCATTTTGGACACACATGCATTCACACACTTACACAACTGCATTGAAACTTCAAAGGGAAACTTTCTAAAGGGCGTTTGTTTCTTATGGAAATAAAATAAGAATGAGCTGTATTCAAAGAGTGAGGAAAGCTATACACAGGAGACCTCTGTTTTATTGTGGGTTAGCTCATGGAGCAAATATGTTTAGTGGTTTCGGTCTACTTCCTTAGAAAAATGTCCACATTAAAAATGACCACCCAGGTTAGCAGAATCTGGCATAATGCTAACATCCTAGAAAACAGGAGCCTGTACTCAGGGCCAATGTCCACTTCCAGCTCTTACTAAATTTCTTTTCCTCTGGGAAGAGATGTAAGTAGAATCAAGAGAAGTTATTCTATGGGTCTAAAAATCTACAATAAATCAGGCACTTTAAACCAATAGCTACTAAATCAAAATAAGTTCTTCTTAACCATTAATGGACACCATCCACCATGGTATCAACCAAAAGTGAATTATTCCCCCGTTGGTTACAAAGTGTATTCAGGTATCACAAAGAATTGTGACCTGGGATCCTGCCCAATCTAGAGAGATTCAACATTACAAATGAGAAAGCTGTTGGGCTGTATAAAATTCTTTCCAAAAACAGTATCACATTGTCAAAAAGTTTTGCAATTATCAGTTCTTACCACAATCTTATAAAATGGATTGTAAGCCTCATTCTTTTAGGTTTGCTCTACTCTCTGCTTTTCAAACGACTAGTTCCTGAACAACAGGGCACATGATTTAGAGGGAAGTCTCGTACAGTCCTGCCCTAGACTGTGAGAGAGTAGAGAGTACAAGCCTGGGCTTCAGTGCCAAAGACCCACAATCTACCAGGCACAATATAATTAAATATATAGCTTCCTTGAAATATTTCCAATAATAATGTGGGCTGGAGGAAGAATCCTATGCAATGGGCAGAAAAATATATGTGAATGCCCTAAAGAAAGTGGATGCAAATGCTTTGCACTAGAACAAGCTTGTTTTGAGTATTTTGAGTTGAAATTCTGAAAATATTAATGCATATATAAGTATATATTTATATTTAGTAAATTTATATATGTAGTACACTTATATATTTAATATATTTATATTTAGCATATTGTATTTAGTATAATATATTTCAGATTGTATGTTATATATCTCATAATATATTTATAGGTTCAAAAAAGTGTGTGTGTATATATATATGAATATATGTATGTGTGTGTGTGTAATTAAGCCTATATAGTATCTAACCTCTATGACTGAGGTTTTTTTTTAAAGGATTTTATTTATTTATTTGACAGGAGGAGATCACAAGCAGGCAGAGAGGCAGGCAGAGAGAGGGGGAGAAGCAGGCTCCCCGCCAAGCAGAGAGCCCGATGCGGGGCTCCATCCCAGGACCCTGAGATCATGACCTGAGCCAAAGGCAGAGGCTTTAACCCACTGAGCCACCCAGGCGCCCCTGTGACTGAGCTTTTTTGGAATGTTCCAAATAACATAAGATAAAGGTTGGTTTTGCCTTTGAAATAAGGTGGATTAGAACCATTCTTGGGTAAGTATAGGCTATGTCAGTATTATTTGTAGGTTACTCCTATAGTACCTTAATACTTAACTCAACCTCATGCAGCCAATCCTTAATTTATTTCTAGTTAAATATTAGAAAAGTGTCATTTTCTAAAAATACTCAATCTTCAGCAATTCTTGGACATTTTTTGTTCAAGCACATTTCCAGAAAAGCAGAAGTCAAATAATTTTCACGTGCTGTAACAGCAAGAGATATCTATATTCTACCTGGATACAATGTAAATGATATTTTGGTGGAAAAAAATGTAGAACTTCATTATCCAAAACAGAGTTACCTATAGGAAAATAAAGGCAAGAATGATGCCTTCAGGGGCGCCTGGGTGGCTCAGTGGGTTAAGCCACTGCCTTCAGCTCAGGTCATGATCTCAGGGTCCTGGGATCGAGTCCCGCATCGGGCTCTCCGCTCAGCGGGGAGCCTGCTTCCCCCCTCTCTCTCTCTGCCTGCCTCCCTGACTACTTGTGATCTCTCTCTGTCAAATAAATAAATAAAATATTAAAAAAAAAAAAGAATGATGCCTTCATTCAGGGTAGCACTGAAAGCAATTTTGTTACAGCTCTCAGTTTTATATGAGTTAAGTTTTAATTTGGAGTAAAGGATCTATTTTCTATTTTTGGAAAACAGCTGAGTGGAGAAAGATACGTTTCATGTTTTACTTCTGAAAAAATCTGTAAAATGAAAGAAAGAAATGTCCATACATATGTGTATATTTCCAGATATTTGTATATAAAAAGTTTGCATGTGGGAGCAGAGAGTATTCATTCTAAACTCCAGTAAAACACCAGGCTAGCCAAGTCTCAAATCAAGATAATTCAAGGAAAACCAACACGAAAACTTCTAAAACGCATAACTGAAAAGGGCACTGCACAGCTCCCTCCGACTATCTCCAAGTCTCTTACAACCAATTTAAAGAATTTCTGTTCCTCTTAATTGATTAAGTATCCTCCCTTCCATACTCATTCACCTTGGCACCAATTATAGGCACCTGAATTTACATCTTCAGGAAATTAAAGTAAAATTTCCTTTTTTTTTTTTTTTTAATTTATTTGACAGACAGAGAACACAAGTAGGCAGGGAGGCAGGCAGAGAGAGAGGGGGAAGCAGGCTCCTTGCTGAGCAGAGAGCCCAATGCGGGGCTTGAACCGAGGACCCTGGGATCATGACCTGAGCTGAAGGCAGAGGCTTTAACCCACTGAGCCACCCAGGCACCCCAAGTAAAATTTTCTTAAAAGCAGTAATGGTGGTAGAGTCTACTCTGTCGGCCCAGAACGTGATGACAGGACTAGCGAGAAATTATGAATTCCTTAAAGTAGATCCTGACTAATCTTCTAGACCCAGTATTTATGGCTGTGCTTGGCATCAAAAGTAAATCAATAATTGTTTTTGAATTGTTGAATTAACCGTGTTCATCTTGTGGTGGAATTCTTATTTTAGTTACAGATTTATCTTGTCAACTAAAACCACTTGATGGTTGAGGTTTCCTTTAATCATCTGGTCAATAACTTAATTGTTGCTCTATTTGACTCTCCAGTAAATCTATACAAAAGTGGCAAATGGTATGTGTATATGCTTGCCATTAATCAATTATAGTAACTTGGGAAAAAGATCAGTTAACATTACAATGCAAGTAATTCTATAATTCAGTGATTAACATGAAACATAAACTGTGATTTATTGTAGTAAAGACATCTTACTATTATTCCGGTTTTGCTGACAACAATTGGAAGGAAACACATCTTCCCCGCGAGTGATATTTTCAGTACTATTATCGTCACAATTCTCTCCTAATTTTGGTTTTTGTTTCTCTTTGAGTTGAATAGAACAACTTCTGTCTCATTATGGTCTTTCTGATTAAAATGAACTCATGTGGATGGGCAAATATTTGCATTGTTATAATATTGGATTAATAACACTCACAGCGACAGCAATTAAATCTTTCCTCACCAATGCTAAATATGCCCAGTTTTATCATGTTTGTGGGGAATACAATAAAAAAAAGTGTTTTTTCTTTGTATTTGCAGTGAAGAGACTTTCTTTTTTTCTTACATATCTAACCTTGATCCAATATTAGTTTCCATCAAAAATACTAAAAACATTAACAATGGATCACATTGCATTCCATTTCTCTAGGGCAAAAATGAGAAGCTATGAATTTAGTAAATCTTGTTAACAAATGTGGTAATTTTCTTTGATGATAAAAATTATTTTATGTTACTCATTGCTTGCACAATAATTATTTTTATAGTTAAGAATCTGATATGGGAAAAGAGTTGTACACATCACTCTAATAATGGAATATCATACGTGTGCACACCTATATGCACATACACTCAATTCATTGCTAGTTTCCAAGCTGTATTTAATATAGCTAAACACTACCTGCTTCAACTAGATAAGAAAACAGTCCTTCTTAGGGCTTCTGCTCAGATGGTTGAGAGTCTGCCTTCGTCTCTGGTCATGATCTCCAGGTCCTGGGATCCAACCCCATGTAGGGCTCCCAGCTCAGCAGGGAGTCTGCTTCTCCCTATGCCAAATCTTCTCCTCCTGCATGTGCTCTCTTTGTCTCTGTATTTCTCTCAAATGAATTTTAAAAAATTAAAAAAAATAATTACATAAAATAAAAAGAAAATAGTCCTTTAAAAAAGCATTCCCAGAGAAATTATGTTAAAATGCAGATTTTGAGTTTAGAGTTTCCAGATACAGCCAGAAGTAGTGTATTTCCATTAGGCTCAAAGTGATGATGATTCTATTGGCTTGGGACCACAATTTGAGTAACAAAACCCTAGATGACCCTTTTGGTTATTCCCAACATTTGGATTTAAGAATTTTCTCCAGTAAAGATCAAAAGATTATATAGTTGCATGGGAGTGGTAGGGAAATAAGGACACTTGAATCACATTTATCTGTTCTCTCACCAAATTGCTTTCTTTGCTTCCTTTGGAGCTGCTGTATTTTTTATGAGGTTTCATTAATCTAAACTGGAAGGTTATTGTGCTGAACTCTGTTCAAGGAGGAGAAACCTTATAATAACGCATTAACACTAGTGAAGAGAAAGTACCCACCATATGTCTTACATAATATTTGATCCTCTTGGGATGCACACAACTCTTCCAGAATTATTAGTTTATATCTTCAGTTTTAATTTTCTAGTATTTTTATATTTGATTATATTCCAGCTTCTATAACCGATGATTCATACGTTCTTAAATGAAACCCAATGGTGTACCCATAAGTACTCCATGCAAAACCAGAAGTATTACAAAAATAGCATAATTTTATTTTCCATGAATCTCATTTACACATCATTTATGTGACTATTTAAAATGAACATCATAACGAAAGTGTTTTATAGATATGTGGTGATACTGTTTTGTGTTTCTTTCATCTATAACTGGACTTTTTCTGTGTTTTTAAAAATCAAACATAAGAATTTTAATCTATCCTGTCCGAACAGGAACACAATTTCAGTTTGCTCTTCTACAAAAAAAATAAAATAAAATAAAATAAATAAAGCAAGCAAACAAATTGAATGAGATCAACTGTATACCTCAGAGACCCCAGAGAGGTACTATTTAAGAAAGTGAGAGTCAAAAAGAAATGATATATTTATACTGATGTTTGTTTAACATTTTTATCTTTTTCATCATGGGTATTTTTTATTAATTTTGAGTTTTTAAAGTGTGCATTAAAATATTATTTATCTTGATTACCGAGGGATTTTTGATGCCATCTTAGATTTCATACCTGCCCTTGATCCAATGGAGTCCCAGTCATGAACATGGATGCAATCTCTTAATAAGTTTTTTTATTATTAAAGATAATAAACACACTTAAAATGATTTCCTCTCCATTATGAATGAAATCTAGTTTTCAAGCCTCATGCACATTAAAAATTTCATTCTTTCCTATTTTATGTTTATTTCTCTAGCCAGTTTATCTCTCCAATCTTATTTATACAAACAAAATTAAAAATAAATACATTTTTGTATTCCCTCGATCCTTAGGCTTTGTTTTCAAGATTTTGTGTTGTGCTCTTTTCTACCCTAACGTAAGCTTTTGTATGTTCCTCTAATTCCTCCATCTGTCCGAGTTTCTGCCTAACACATTCCTATAGTGCCGAATCCTATCCTGGAAGGTCTGATCACAGCAGAGCTGGGGAGATTTCTGAAGCTTATCTTTCCAAAATGTTGCTCTCAGAGAATACTCATATGATTATCTTCCAAGTTGTTTATCTCTTTAATGCACAATGTTATTTTATAAATTCCGCTTAATTTATTATGAAGTATGTTTTGCAGTTTTGCTCTAATTCTCTTTTTTTCAGCAGTCTTTTAAAATTAAGTTTTAATGCTCTCAATCTAAGGTATGAATCTCTACTGGGATAGCTTTGTGTTAAATTTTTCCTTACCCCACGCTGCTACCTTTCTTTGCTTTCACATTTCTTGCCTAAAGCTTTTCCCACTGATTTCCCTCTCTCCATTGTATTACTGCTGTGAGAGACCAAATTTGGGACACAAATATGCCTTAGAAGGAATGTCAGGAAGAGAAGAATAAAACTCCGTGAAATCGGAAAACTTTCTGTCCCTGCCTGACTTCATCCTAGAACCAAAGTCAAACATTTCTCTTTGGTGCTTAAGGAACACCACTCTCCATTCTTAGTACTCACGAAGGCTCTGCTGGGCTTCCTGTTTTCTACCTCATTGAATCAAAACTCACAAAACTTCAAGTTTATGATTTTCTATGAACTACTGGCCTTTTCATAATTTCCATTTGCCCCATGATGACGTCTGGACTTTGGTATTACATCTCTCTCTGGATCCTAAATATTTTGATATTTTTGTTTGGCTTGGAAGCATGTCATTTTAAAATTAAAATATCATTTCACCTCCTTTCATGAGACATATCTCTTGCTATCTCTATCACCCACAAAATGTGGCTGGAAAATTCTTTACCTGTCTTGTAGACTCAGTGTACCAAAAGAGTAGGGGAAGGGGGAGGCGAGGGAGGGTAATAACAGAACGCAAATAGAAGTACTTCTGTGTTGTTTGGGAGCAAAGTCATCAGAATTCAAAGAAATAGGGCTGAGCCCTTTATGCCAATTTGTCGTAGCTGATGGTAAATCAACACAGCACATCTGTGCTTCGATGTAACCTGTTGTTCAAAGCACAGCGGGCCAGAGTTCACAGCTAAACCTTGCTCAAGTCCTCTCAGACAATATAAAAAATGAAGTAGTTCTTTCATAGCCACTTGACATTTTCCTCTATGTTTGTAAGGAATTAAGAGAAGGTATGTGAAAAACCAGTACTAACTACCAAAATCTTCATGACTAAACAAGCCAGATTAATGATCAGAGGGAATAACACATTTCAGAATCCTTTTATCCCATCTTTACTAGGTGCCTAAGTCTGTGAATTGTAGTCAGTGCTGGAATTGATCACAGCTGTAGCACTTTCATCACGGGCACATGGTGCTCTGGCAGTGATGCAGACAGGGTTCGTGGACGTCCTCTCCTGCTGAGTAACTCTTATTTGGTCTAAGAGAAAAGAAGCCCAGTATTCTCAGCATTTGAGCTTTATGCACATCACTGATTCTGGTATTGTTGTTTTTATAAACATTACATAATACAGGGCATTCAAGTTTCCCTATCTGTATTTTATTAATTGTTGCACATTTTTTTCTCATTCAGAAAGCAATAAGGATGAAAGGATTACTTCACATCAATGAGGATTTCTTTTCTTTCCAGTACATTGCACTGTGTGTGTGTGTGTGTGTGTGTGTGTGTGTGCGTTCTACCTTGTGAGGTGAGAACCTAGTGAAATAGATTCTGAGAAATAATAAATCTGTTTATTAAAAATAAATATAATTGTAGTAGATAATAACAACAAAGGGAGGAGTACCTGGTAAAGGGAGTGTCTGATACCCACTCAACCCAATTACAATCTTTGGCAGCTTCCTATTTATAGCATGAAATAATTTAACAACCAACAGATATAAAATAAAGACCGCTTATATTTTTTCACATGTTCTTTGTTTCTGAAAGAACATTAAGAAATATGCTTAGCAGGTAGGCCATTTTCATTACATTTAACAAATTCTGATTTCCTTAACTTTTGGATAGAATTTTGAATGCTTTAAAGATGCTAAAAAGAAATCTATAATACTATGTGAGTTAGCTTCTGTATGTTATCCATTATGAATAAATTACTGATGCATTTTATTTTGCTATAAATCTCTCCCATGGCCTCAATTAAACTAAACCTTCTCCCTAAAAGGAATGTTTTTCCCATGGAGTGCTTCCATTAGGTTTGAATGAATGAAAGATCCCTGTCATTTGAGTCCACTATCAACTTATTGTAAGAGAGTACATCAACACAATATCAAATCCAGTAACTCACTGGGAAAATATTTAGGCAAATAACTTTTTCAGTTTAATAATTGGTAGATAGAATAAGACTATCATATCTATTCATCGATGCTCTTACTCTGTCGATTTGCTATAACCCCTAATAAGTACAGACATAGTAACCATGATGTGAATACACCTTGAATAATCAATCAGTCACCCACACAGGTACTTCAAGATTCAGAAATAGTAGCAGAGTTTTGTTTTTCTCTCCGTGTTGTTTGAACTGAGGACAAATCCATCTTGGGTTCAAATGAAAAGGTCGTTTGAGTGGTCTTTGTTATACAGACTCAGACCATTAGTTTCCTAGTGACTCAGAAAGAAGCATGGCTGCCTCCTGGGAACACACAGACCATTGTGCAACCCTTAAAGACGTTGTGCCTACTGTTGGTCTTGTTGTCATTGTTGCTGCTATTCTTGTTACATTTACTTTGTACTGAAGACCTGGGATCAGAGAAGGAGCTAAGTGCTTGGATGTATATGGCAGCTGGGAAGGGAACATGGACGAGTCTGAAGAAGTCTCTGGCCAAGGCGGGGAGCCCTTTTTCAAGCATTTTCCCTGGAATTGTGCTTTGTGCTGGAGGACCATAAGTATGTGCCCGTGAAGTGAGAAAACTGTGTGCTGCAGACACAGAATGAGTGCCACCATGGAACTGTCCAGGGGCCATGGAGGGGCCCTTCAGAGGCAAACATCGGGAAGCAAGCAGTCAACACAGTCGTCAGCCTGAAAGAAAGTTGGCAGTTGGCGTTATGCCCTTCATGACAAACAACCCCCTTTTGTCTGAATACATTTGGGGGGTTTAAGGATAACTGAAAAAAAAAAAAAGAAGAAGAAGTTTCAAAAGGGTAATAACACATTCGGGCACTCTAACCCCTTGCTACTAAAAATAATTCTGTGAACCAGCATCTCCAGCAGCACCGAGGAGCTTGTTAGAAATGAAAATCTTTGTCCTCCACCCTCAAACCTGCTGAAACAGCATCTGTATGCTCCCCAGATCCCAAGGTTATTCATATACATAGAAAACTTTGAAAAGCATGACTCTAACAACTAATTAGAAAGAACTATATATAAACATACATATATTTATATGTATATATATACATATATATATATATTTCCTATACATGGAATCAACCAAATACAATACATGTAAATTATTTCTCCATAAATGTGTGCTTATGATTAGATAAAATTGAAGTGAGTATGGTCTCTGCCCTTTATTAAGCTAATATTTTGTTAAAAAGTGACAGCAGCGATTTATTAGCTTTTGGTTATATTTGCGGAAGGTGATATTTTCCAAGTCTACTTAATTAAAGAAATGCTACAAGTATATGCAAAATACATTTCTGTCCAAATGATAAATACACTCTTTTTCAAAGAGGAAGGTAAGTGTTATTCCAAGACTTGGAGTTTGCCAAAGAAGGAATTGATGACAGCTGTGAAAGCCACCAGTTCACAAGCCTTTGTCACAGCAGGACTGAGTAGCAACATAGTGTAGGGGTGAGCACAGGCCCTTCTCCCAAAGGACCCGGAGGCTGCCTGAGGGCAAATCATCCGTAAAGAAACTTAGTCATGTTGTCTTCTTATATGAATTGAAACTTTAGCATCAAGCATCCATCCATTGGTCAAAAAGCAAGATGATGACAACAAATGTGATCCCACTTTAAAATCCAACTGATAAAAATAATGTACAGAACGACCTGATTTGCTCTAAGGCGTTCATCACGGTGTGCACATCACACTTCTATAGAGTGACAGATGGTTGTGAATTAATGAAAGCAAGACACCAAAAAACACTGAAATTATTTCAGAATGAGTTTTCCAAATGACAGCATATGGCTGGAAACAAATTCTATGTTATGCTTGTTAAATCCATTAGGTGAATTCTTGCTTCAACCTGTTGTTTCTTTCTAGTCTTCTCTCCCCGAGTCTGCCTCCTCCCTTTCCCTTCCCCTTCCTCTCCCCCCTCCTCACCCCTTCCCTCCCCTTCTTTGATTCATGGCAGGTCTTCTTAATCCAGGATATGAAATGCCTATAGTTAAGAGGTACTAAAAAACATTTAATGATCAATCCATACCCCAAATACAGAGGCAACGGTGACTTGTTGCCTCCACATGAATAGCACCTTCTTTTTCTTTACACTCCCAGCTCTTTCTTACTCCATTCCAAATGTCTAAAAGTATAAAAACCATTTTGCATCCCAGAAAAATAATAATTGTTTTTATATTCATTATTTTAATTAACAACAGCCATAACAACATAAAATATGCATGCTCCAGAAGACTTAAAGAGAAGTTTGACTTTCAATCACAGAAATTTTCTGTTTTAGGAACCTTGTATCTTTAAGTTTTATCACAAGGAAGATAAACAGCTTGAAGTCAGAGGACCCACTACCACTGTTGTTAGAAAAAGGGCAATGAGTTCCCAATACGGTGTTACTTTATACATCCTAAATCTCCTTTATAATTGTTTTAAAAAATTGGACACTCCCTAAATCCAGAGTTTAGTGAAAAAAGAAAACCCTCATAAATACATATTTTCTCTACACTTTCTACTAATACTTTAACTAAAGGATGTGAGCATCAAGAAGAGTCAAATATGTTAACTATTACTTTAGCTCTGAAACACACTGTTTCACGGTAAATGAATGCATCTTTGAAGGAAACTGTGCAAATTAACACAGGACTTGGTTTGAAAGGAATGATTTGTGTTCTCTGGCCTTATAATCCACAGCAACGCTGGTTACTTTAGACAGTTAATTTTCACCCAGTCTTGAATTCCCTTGTATTGCCCTGTTATGAGTGCATACCTGAAAGCATATTTGTGCTTTTCCTCAAAGCCATATTTATTTCTCTTCAATTTCCCTTGAACTGGAGAACTATCTGAAGAACACTGAAAATTACAGTCTATGAACTGAGTTATAAACTCAAGAGAGATAACAGTTGGATCAACCCCTTGTCTTTCAGACAATAAAAGTAAGAGGCTTAGAAGAATCTATGGCATATAGTAATTGCCATATAAGTGTTAGGCATTATTATCTTTAGACATTATTATTATTGTTATACATTATTATTGTTACTGCTATTGCTATATATAGAAATGTAGAAATCTAATTTCTGTAATTACAAATATTTTAAATATTTAGTATGAAGTTGATATAATGCCTACTAACATGTCATCCAAATAGTCTTTGTGTTCAACATCTATTTGCCCAAATTAACATTAAAGATTATTTATTGTTGGGTCGCCTGGGTGGCTCAGTGGCTTAAGCCTCTGCCTTCGGCTCAGGTCATGATCCCAGGGTCCTGGGATCAAGCCCCGCGTCAGGCTCTCTGCTCAGCCAGGAGCCTGCTTCCTCCTCTCTCTCTCTCTCTCTGCCTGCCTCTCCACCTCCTTGTGATCTCTCTGTCAAATAAAAAACTAAATCTTAAAAAAAAAAAACCTTAAAAAAAGATTATTTATTGTTTGTTCTAGGGTAGATATAGAGAGAAAACACTATTATCTTAGTCATATATTATACTCTTGAAAAAATAATCACCTTAATTTTTGGCTTCAGAGTTAAATTTTTGCAATTCCTCAATATAAATTCAAAGATTAATTTAAGTTTAATCCTATTTGCTGTGTTCTCAGAAAAAAACATTGTTTCCCTTATCAATATCTTCCCATATGTTTTCAAAATGCCAAAAATATAGACATTTAATATTCACTGAACATAGTCACAGAGCTGAACATTTCTATTATTGGGAATAAATAAGAAACCTATATTGTAACTATGTATTATAATTGTTAATGTAGTTCTATTGTCCATAAGGGGAAACTGAGGCATGGAAACTTTAAGCAAAGCCAGCATGACATAGTTAAAGGTTGGAGCAGGGGATAAGGCAAGGGCATGGCCTCCAGAGATCCCCCACCACTCAATGCCCTCTGAAATCTCTTATAACAAGAACAGAAAATTCCCTACCCAAGCAGAGAATATAGATACTTTCATCCTATATTCCATTTTGCTATGATCTTCTATTATTTTTGCTTGTTTGATTTCCAATATGGAGTATTTTAGTGACTCATAAAATTGTACAACATAGGGTTCTTATATTTCGTGCTAACCATATTCTCTATTAGATTGTCAATGGGGGCATATCTTTTTCCATTCTCAAACACATTTCCATTTTCTTCTAATGTTTTCCAGTACTGTCTTCAATTAATTCTTCAGGGGAATATTTCTAATTTCTAAAAGTCACTTTGAATATTATTTTTATACATTTATTTTTCTCATCTCATATGGTGATACTGTTTTTCTGACAAACTATCAACTATTTCTTAAAAGTCATTGGTAAGGGGGCGCCTGGGTGGCTCAGTGGGTTGGGCCTCTGCCTTTGGCTCAGGTCAGGATCTCAGGGTTCTGGGATCGAGTCCCACATCGGGCTCTCTGCTTGGCAGGGAGCCTGCTTCCTCCTCTCTCTCTCTGCCTGCCTCTCTGCCCACTTGTGATTTCTCTCTGTCAAATAAATAAATAAATAAAATCTTTAAAAAAAAAAAGAAGTCATTGGTAAGGATATTTACTACAATATTTCTCAGGACATACTTTGATAATCTTGTTTATTAATATAATAACAGATATGCAGATCATTTCTTATTTGGATAAAAGGTGAATGACACAAAAGGAAATTGTTCTATTTCATACTTCTTCTCTATGAAACTATCCTAGCCCTTGTAAAATATTTCCTATAGCCTGTTCTTGTGTCTATCTTCTTCCATTTCTTATGCAGCAAAACATTCATTTCCAAGGTTGGATCCACACAGAAGGAAAGATTTATTTATGTGTTCGTTCAGTCCTTCATTCTACATGAGTTTATTGAATACCTATTCAATCAGTTCAAAACACATTTCTTTAACCTTAATCTTGAGCAGGACACCATGCCAGGCACAGAAAAAAGATGGAGGGAAAAAATACAGGATGAGAAAGGAACACAGTCTGATCTTCCCCACATTTCACCTTTACTCCCAAAGCCTCTTTTTACTGTTGATTTGTTTTGGATGTGACTTGATAGTCCTAGTCATTTCAGTATGCTATAGCCTCACGTGAAAAACAAACACCTCCCCAAGTGTCTGACTTAACTACCAAGAGGAGACATAATCAGCAAGGAAAATCAGAATCGATGTATGCAGCTTGCTTGTGATATTTGCAGAGAGTGTTGAAACATAAAATATATTATACAAAAAAATATACAGCAAGATCATATGCATTGGCTTTAGGAATCTGGGTTGTTTTGGATCTCGTTTAGATCAAGGCTGCCTGTACTTCTTGATGACAACATTCTGCTCTCAGGTTGAATTCTCATACAGTCTAACAGCAAGTAATACCCTTCTAAAAGCCATGAATATACCTACTCCCTTGAATATCAATTACGTTAACAGGGCAATCTTCCTAGTCTCCAGTTGCCCATGAAACAGAGCCTTGAAATTCCTCCAGAACCTAGGTCACCTTCATGCTAGCAGCCTGCTTAGTCACCCTGATGTCTAGGTACTGAGAGGTGGGACTTGCCAAAGGAAGAGTCACATGAAAATTAAATGATGTCACTATCAGGATTCTTTGTTTTTTTCCCATTGTGCTAACAAAATAGAAAAGATACATCCCCCCCCCCCAAATTTATATTCTTAAATACCTGCCTCTATCAGCAAAGGAAGAAAAACTGTGCATTGTTCTTCACTGGACATATCTTTCTTTCTTTTTTTTGAAACATGTATCTTTTTTCTTTCTTTTTTTTAAATGTTTTATTTATTTATTTGACACAGAGAGAGAGAGAGAGAGATCACAAGTAGGCCAAGAGGCAGGCAGAGAGAGGGGGAAGCAGGCTCCCTCCTGAGCAGAGAGCCTGACGTAGGGCTTGATCCCAGGACCCTGAGATCATGACCTGAGTTGAGGCAGAGGCTTAACCCACTGAGCCACCCAGGTGCCCCTCTTTTTTTCTTTTTAATAAAAAGTTGAGTTGATTTTGTTTTTAAAAAAGGAGAGAAAAAGACTTATTTATCTGGCCCCCTTCCTTGTTAAAGATATTCACCAGACATCTGTTTGCACTTATGCACTAAACATACACACATCCACACACAACTTGTCTGAAATTTAATAAAAGATCGTCACATTCTCTCTGCCTCTCCACATTTAAGATTATGTCTTCTCTGTGTGAGATGCCTTCAAATCATAATGGTCAATGACTAAAGACCATTTCTGGGACGATATTGAAAATATCAAGTTCTTGACACACACCATCTACACCAGGGACAGGCTAACTATGACATACTAATGACGAATCTGAGTGTGTTCTTCATTCAATCCATTCAGTTTTTACATCTGTAGAAATAAACACTACAATCTCTCAAAATTACTCAGTGCAAAGGTCTGTGTCTCCTCTGCTTTAATCTGCCAACATAAATAGCACTACAGATTCCAAATTAATAACCCCTTGGCCCTGGAAAAATATTTTTTTTGAAATTACATGAGAGAGAAATATAAGAAAAAATACCTAGAACAGAAACAGAAACTTGAAGGATTCAAGGGATAAAAACAATGCATTTTTCCTTCTTTACTTTAATGAAATCAATACAACTGACTAGAATAAACCCTTCAAAGTGCAGGAGATTACGCAAATTTTATGAGTTTACTAAAACATAAAAGTGTTACTTCAGTGTTTGAAGGACTTTGGTTTTGGTTCCATTACTGTCGTTTAGAAACTGTGCTACTTGTGGACAAGTGAGTAGTGTATATATAAACAATAAACAACATATATATGATTTTTATATTCATATATTTGTATTAAA